>OY720457.1:35973135-36128135 GCA_963082715.1 Harpalus rubripes | reverse complement strand
AGGGATTTATATGTATGTGTTTAAAACCTAGTTTTTGATTATCATATAAACTTAAAATATTCTTCGTCTCACTCTAACCTACACTTAAATTAGCCCAACTTGCAGTCTGAGACAGACCCTACGTCACTGTCTAATGAAAATTTACATTTTTCTCGCATTTCCTCAATTTGTTCAGCCGACATTCAAACCCAGCACGTTGAAAACTTTGTTCTACTATCCCTAGCCTATTCGCAAACATCACACGAATGAACGATCGCCCTACGCCCTTTAACCTTCACACCATTGTTAGAATCTGTTTGGTCCCAACAGTGAGGTCAGTGCAAGTTGATCGTCAAGGTAACGCTTTGAATTAAATAGAACAATTCTTCTAACACTCGTAGATGAGGTAGCGTCATTCATTTCCATGTTAGAAACCAGAAGTTGTCAAAATGTGGAGAGCTTTTGTTAAAATTGTGAATGAAGCATTGTATAGCATCACATGAATATAGTTTTTGTATAAATGTTACAGAGAGTAATATACGTATATAGTTTTATTGAAGTGAAGTACTACATTTAAAAAAATCTGATGTGCACACCACACGACTTTCTTGTGCGCCTCTTAAACAAAACATATTTTTCTGTCTACCTAAACGAAAAGTGAAATGACACTTTTCAGAATGCTATCACTTTTCGCCCGCAAACCTTTTCGTCCACAAATCTTTTCGTCCTACGATTTAATATTATTATAATGGTGTGTATTACCACAGACAAACATACCCAGATGCACAGCCTTACGGGTAAACGTGTGTTTAATTTTTTTGTGTAGTTGTTGCAACTGTACTAGATGTCGACAGTGTAGAGTGCTGATCACATTGGACCAAACAATTATTGTGCATTGATAGTATTTAGCTGGCTCACTTGAATTGTACACTTTTACTTTCAGTTGCCTTGGGCGGCCCCCTGGGGTCTGGGGTTTTGTTCGCAAACCAAGAACTCTGAGACTGACTATCAGCATCATGCAAACAAATTTCTGACCGGATATATCAAAATATATCTTATTTGATTTGACTGTTTTGGCTCTTATTAACTATAAAGAATAATTAGAATCCCAAGCCGGAATAAGTCCAAGAATTGCATTTTTCGATATTTTTAGCGTTTACATTGTAATATCTCACGAACTATTAAAAATAATTTATTCAAATTTTACGCACTTAGAACATTAAGTATGTAGCATCTATCCGTTTTATACAAAATTGCACAATGTTTATAATAGGTAACTGAGTTAAGTAAAATATTATTGGTAAAATTAAAAATTCGTTTGTGAAAAAAGTAGTTATAGTAAATTTTGTCCCGTTATGAATTTCCAGCAAGTTCCACACTTATTTTTAATGACGAAAACAATTTAATATACATATTGTTTATATGATAAGCTACTGTACGAATTACGAAAGAACGCTGCATCGGTTACTCGGCGCGCATACTTATGTACGGAATGATAATATTTGAATGAGAGGATATATAATTTAAAAAAAAAATGCATTTTGTTTTATTTCAAATACATTTATCGATTGTAATTTTTAAAACGGGTCTGTTTTTCTATGTTATAGCCCTCTATAACATAGAAAAACAGTATTTTAGCTGTTAAAAGTTTTTATATTAATTTATAGAAAAAAATTATACATATTAAAGAAAAAAAAATACGAATTTTTTGACACCAAACACGTTACATATATGATTCATATAAAGAAACAAAATAAATTTAAAAATTTGCAAATTAAGAAAAAATCTTATTCACCATAAAACTATAATATAATAATTTTTATTTATAAAAAAATGAAATATGTAGATACACAATAACTATACAATATTATATTAACTCCATATAACTTACTTAAATAATATTCTCTTAATTTAGCCTTAAATTTGTTTAACTAACAAAACGTTGCCATTCTTACCAACATGAAGAAAATCCAAAACAATAAAAATGATTGCAAATAAAATACAAATAAACGTTAATTAATGAGCTTCCTTAGGTCAACAACTGTTTTGTTACTGTCGGTTTCATAGTTAATGAGAGTTTTTCTTAATTTCGTAAATTTTTAAATTTATTTTGTGGCTTTATATGTAACAGAAATGTGTTGTTTGGTGTCTAAAAATTTTTTTCTATAATATGCACTAATTCTTTTTCCTATAAATTAATATAGAAACTTTTGGCAGCTAAAAAAACTGTTTTACTATGTTGTAGCCCTATGACTCGTTTTAAAAATTACACTAGGACTATATTTGTTTGAAATTCTGTACTATGCATAATACAAAACAAATACCAAACAGTATTATAGCCTAATGACATCTTTGGGGTGATACCGTCATCAAAAGATTAAATATAACTTAGAAGCCGAGAAGGTATGAGATCCATTTGATCTTTTATTAGCTAATTACCATCATTTGTGGCTTTATTTATTTCTAAAGTTTCCGTAATGTTAATTTTTAATCCTATCATTACGGCAGCCAATATGTTTAGGCGTTCAATTGTAATTATTCTGTTTGTTTTCTATAAGATATTTTAGAATCGGTTTGTTTTTACTAAGACTATATGTTCTTCGAATTTTAACATAAAATTACGAGCCGTTTGTCCGATATAGCTGTAATTACAGTTTATTTTGTATATAATGTCACTATTATTTAAAATGTGTTTGTTACCAAGTTTGTTGTAAGTTGCAAATGGCAAAATTATTGCAAAATTATTTTCAGATTGTTAAATTTTTCTCTTCTCTACTGGCCTGTATAGAGTTTATTAAAGATTAAGTTCATTTGTTTTTGTATAATATGTTATTAAATAAATGGTTCTTACATACATCCGTTGCGTAAAATGAAATAGTATCTGTATAAGTTCCGATATAGCCGTAATTATGGTTTATTTATTTATTAATCAGAATATCGACAGAAACATAAATTCGTTGTTTTAAGTATGTTATTATTGTAATTAGAATATAGAAATGGACGATGATTCAACAATCAAAATATGTATAAAAATGAACGATGATTCAAGAATCTGAGTATATGCATAAATGGACAATGGTTTAGCAATCAGAATATCGACAGAAAAATAAATTCGTTGTTTTAAGTATGTTATTATTGTAATCCGGATGCGGTATTTCGCTACCGAAAATCGGCTACTTTAATATATGAAGGGTTATAATAGGGCTACTGGCGAACCTCCCTTTAAAAAAAAGGTAACGCGCCTATTAATAATTCCTCATTCTTTTTAAAGATAGGGAGGTGTGAAAAATTATTGCATTGTATTGTATAATTCAGTACATATATTATGAACAATATTTGGTTGGTAGAGGAGACCAAAATATATTTTATATTAACAACTTATATATTTATTTAGTTATTTTTTTAAATGTGTTAGGTTCGTGTAACGCATCTCTTCAGCAGTTTAAAATATCTGCACAGGCATTTGTAGTGTTTGATGAGGCTTGGGTTTGACCTTGTCATACAAAGGAAGTAATTATTGGCAGTGCAGTGATCCCATTAATTTCACTGCTTTCCTCAAAACTACTTTCCACAGCCCTTCAGCGCAGGGTGCACCATCTCGTGTGTTTAAAAGTAATTACTTGCACTGAGCACGGACTTTAGCATTGGGCTGTGCATCTGGGTATGTTTGTCTGTGGTATTACCCTTCTCGATCTATTATTACTAAGGTAGAAAGAAAAATGTAATATGCACCTCGGCAAAAAATGCATATTATAGCTTCGCTTGTTTTCTATCCTATAGGTACTTAAATAACTATTTTAATAACTAAATTACAAAATATTAATTTGAACTTGAAAACGGTAGGATAGTGATCTTAAAGGTAGAGATTCTATACAAGTTGTAAATAATAAATTCCAACTTTCAACCTTTTACGGCTTACAGGTTTTGAGTTACCGTGAATATCTCTAAAGCGGGAAATTTCACGCCTCCAATATATTAATAAATATTAAATTGGCTCTTTCTATAAGTGAGATATTTAATTTAAAATTATATATTTTTTGGTTTTTGTGTTTGAGTTTGCAATGAATTAAGACAAAACAATGAAGAAAAAATAAAATTTTAATTGTGAAATAAATAAAATTACACGTGTTTGACACATTAACAATAAAAATGTATTATATATATATATATATATATATATATATATATATATATATATATATATATATATATATATATATATATATATATATATATATATATATATTCTTCACGGTGCCCATTTTATCTGTTCCTCCCTGAAAATTCATGAATAGGCAATCCATGTTACATTTTATAAGTGTCTCGGTTTTTAAAATTTTGTTTTGCTCTTATACTTACTGGTGATTATTCTATTTAAAGTATTAATATTTACCAAGTGGCTTATGAAATGTATTCTGTTTTGTGTATTCTGAAAATTTCAGGCGGGAACAAATAAAATGGGCACTTGTATAATAATATTTTAAAATAGCTTTTCATTAAAATCTATTATAGGCTTCAAGTAAAGTAGCACTTCTGGAAATTATGTAATGACCAAAAAGGGAGGTGCATAACTAGAGGCTTACCGTTTTTAGTTGTGCGTGATACGTTCATACGTACGTAAAAACGTCACGACAAAATGAGTCAAAATGGATTCAGGGATGGTCAAAATGGATGTTTCCGCTAAATTCTGAAAACCGAAATTTTTCGCGATTACAATACTTCCTTACTATGTACAAGGAAGTATAATGAATTTTAGATATGACTGAACTATTTGGTTGTATCAACCAACAGTTAACTAATGTAAGTAATTTGGTAGTTGACAGTTGAATATGTAAACCGGCAACCGTATCAACCAAAGTTAAACAACACTTAGTCAACTTTAGTTGCAAGTTGCGGTCAACTCTGGGGTTGCATTGCGTAGTTGAGAAATGTAATATAGAAGATTCCCGCTTTCTGCAATAATTTGCATTGCAACTTCAGTATTTAGTCCTGTTGTTAAATAGGTATTCACTTCTTTAAACGGTTTAGCTTTTAAAATTAAACATAGCAAAGTGGAACTCGGACAATATAAATTAATTTCTGAATATTTATGAAAAATATGATTTTCTGTGGAATATAAACAAACACATAATATAATGCAAATAAAATTAAAACTTGTTCAGTTAATTCAGACTTTACAACTAAATAAATATCTCATATCTCGTTCCTGAATCTGAGTTTATCTGGTTATAGATATAAGTTGACAAGTGTAATTAATTTTTGCAACTTTTTTTGAAGAAACTTAATTGCTTCAAGCAAGGTTGCCAGTTTTCATCAACCAAAGTTGACTAATGTAATATCGGCTATATACTTATAATAAAACTCGTGATAAATCACAATTAACTGTGCCCAGAAATAAGAAAAACAAAACAAAGTACTAGGTGGCGCATAATTTATCATCTGATTTGGTGGACCTATAATTTTGAGTAGAATTTTAAAACACTTAATTTTTTTAATTAACATATTTATTTAGTTCTTTATATTTTTAACTATCAATTTCTAAAAATAATATCGGCGATAAGTGGTCGCTTCTAACCGTTATGCAAAGTCGAGCTGATTTTATGACATTTTTCATCAATTCCCTCAACATTTTGGCCGGTAGATATTCGATTTCTTCTACCCAGAATCCGTAGTTTATTGGCATATACTTTTCCTCTAAAATAACCCCAGAAAAAGAAGTCTAGAGCTGTCAGATCAGGAGACCTGACCGGCCAATGAATATCACCAAAACACAAGATGAAACGATAAGAAAATAACTTTCGCAAAATTTCTATTGTTTACCCGGCTATTTCTACTTGGGGTACCAAAAATGTCTGAATTATTTCTCTGTCATGTTCACCAAATACGGATACTGTGGCACCATTACCATTTTCAACAAAATATAGGCCAACCACTTTTTCGGAACTATACCACACCCTACAGTGATTTTAATGTGTTATAGCGGCGCCTGATAACCTTGGGTTTTCAGCCCCCCTAATACCGGCTATTTTGCTTATTAACATGTCCATTGCCACTAAACTGAAACTGAACTCATCACTCATTATAACTTTTTCACTAAAATGTGTAAATATAGTCATAATGTTCGCACGATCTTGTGGTGTGTAGATAGTCATGATAAATTTCACACTACTCTGCTTCACACTTTTGACAATAAAAAGACAGATGATACTCAAAGAAAATATACAAGGATGTTTCAAATAAATGTTGTAGAGAATTAAATTCTACACCTAAAAATCAGATATTACTCATTTGTAGTGATAGCCGTGGATTTTAAACAAAATTACAAAGAAATGCATATCGTTTGAACTGTCAGAAATTCGATTTTCAAATAAAAATTGCAGACTATTTAGTGTATTCCACACCTAAGTTTTATGTTTTATTTTTATAATCTACATCTAAATCACTGCACAGATTTTATTTATATTTTGTAACCTGCAAAATAGATATTCAGACAATTCAAACGATATGCATTTCTTTGTAATTTTATTTAAATGCCATGGCTATCACTACAAATAACAATATTTATAAAACTTCAAATTGGATTTTATAACTTATTAAATATGGAAAATAAAACCTGATCAGTGATTTAGGCGTTGAATTTAATTCTCTACAGCATTTATTTGAAATATTTTTCTCTAAAATTAAATGGGAGGTTTTGCGCAAGGAAAAAACTAATTTCTCATATTAAACGCCTATGGCTCTCTTTTTAATGAACACCCTGTATGTATTTATATAATTCAAATTATGTATTTTAATTTGATTTTGTATAACAAACTTTCACAGGATATTAAAAATGCTAAGACTATAAATATTTCTGAAAATGAATTAAAAATTAAAATTCTATTTTTACCTTTTACCTTTAGGTAACGGAGGTATTGTCTTTGTTCAAAAAAATCGATGATGAGTTTTTAATGAATAAGCACGTTTTAGGTTCCCTAGAATGCGATTTTACTATTTTTACGATGATGTCTGTAAGTATGTATGTATGGATGGATGTATGTATATATGTATGTGTGTGTGTGTGTGACGATTTTTTCGGATCGCATAACTTCAATACCACCTTTCCAAAAATTATAATTGTCACAGATATTATTTTGCGTAAGATTATTTTTATTAAATTTATTATGTTTTGTCTCTAATTAGCTATTTAGGTACGTAACCGATGCTGTTGGATAAGAGCTACATTTAATGATACTGGTATTCACGTATTTTATTTCAGTTTATTTCTAGATTTCAGTGTGAGAACATCGATATTATAGTGATTCAGGTGAGAGAGTTAATCTAGCATGTGTATGATTGTGGGTGTGTGTGTTAGCAGTACTGGGTACTGTAGTGGCCAGGCCCGTGTGGACCCGGGGGTCGCCAACGGTAGCAGAAGGGAGACCTGTAGTGACCCGCTTCTGGGTCGCCAACGTTAGCAGCAGTTTGGGCTGTAGTGATCTCTGTGGATGTGTTCCCGGATCACCACCGAAGCGGCAGAGGTTCCGTAGTGGCCGCCCGTGTGGACCCGGGGGTCGCCAGCGGTAGCAGCAGGGAAGGCTGTAGTGACCCACATCTGTGGTCGCCAACGGTAGCAGCAGTTAGGGCTGTAGTGATCTCTGTGGATGTGTTCCCGGATCACCACCGAAGCGGCAGAGGTTCCGTAGTAACTGGCGGTACTGCCCGTAGTTGCCAACATGTGTGTACGGTGTGTGAATGCCTGAACCTTTTGTAAATGATTGCCTCCTCACTGAGTATTTCTCATGTGTTAATTCTTTTACAGAAATAATCACGGCGTGAAGGAGGATTCCGCGTGACCGGGTTCGGCCAGGCGACGGTCATCTAGATTTGTTATTATTTTTGTGTTAATACTGTATATACCGGTTTGGGTGATAAATGTGTTTTAATGTTCTAATTTTCAGCGCTAACATTTAATCGTCATTTATAACATAATTAGATTTTGATTACAATTGGTTGACCGGAAGTACTCTAATTTGAAGATTTTAACTGTTTTTCTTGAAAAAACGGTGTTAATATCATTTTTTTACATTTAATATAAAGAATATTATATAAGATTTGATTACATTTTATACTTCATATTCAACGGGTATAGAGTAATGAATTTATAAAGAAATTAAATTTCATAAAGCAGCAAGGTGTGCTATAACCATGGAAACATCTACTATATTAAGAAAATTCTGATTGACAAATGTCAGTGTCAAGTGCATTTGACAGTATGTGTGTCTTATAATTTTACTGGCAATATATAATCTCTTACAAAAAACTTTCTGTATAGAATTTGTACAAAATACATAGAACGGAAGGTAATGTACTGGAAAAATGGAATCTTTTACAAGAAAATCTCTGTGTGGAATTTTTACAATATTGGGATTTTCAAGTATCAAGAGATGGCGCTGATCGCATTAAACACTGGTACACTTTTTGTTGACGTGTGTCAACGTAGCATTTCTGTCAATTGTATTTCTTTAGTTTTCGTATTGTTTTTTATTTATTAGTATTTTTTATTTATAATTCAAGTACGTATAATAAAGTTTTTGTAGTCATATAGTTGTAGTTTCATGTAAATGTCAAATGTGTACCACTGTTTGCAGTTCTAATATTTGCCGCTAGTTAGCGTTTTCTTATTTGAAAATCCCAATACACAGATCTGACCACGATCTGTCGGAAGGTAATGTGCTGGCCACATCAGATTTTTTAGAAAGAAATTATAATTATGTAAACGAATTTCTGAATGATAAGTCCTAAATTTATTTACGAGATGACGTTTGTCTTATTGCTTTTTAAGTCCTCATTGTATTTTTCATTTTATGTACTATGTTTATTTTAACTTTCTTTGATTGGTCGTTGAAATAAATAAATAATCATTATTACTAGTATTACTATAGATCATTGTGGTCTAGTATGTACGGAACGGTAATTCTTTCGTTTAAATAAAAAAATCATTTAAGTCCCTTTTTATGGCTATACGCTACAGTGCAATTGAAACATTAAAATTCAAAAAGATTTTTACATGAAAATATTCTATGAACCAAATACAATATTTATTTAATACAAATATGTATTTCAGACGTGGTTGAAATATAGAATCAAAGATGGAACTTGTATAAACAAATAGTTATGTAGACAGACAAGTAGAAGGACTAAAACATTTTGATTCATACAGCGAAGGGTCGAAAGTATACAGCATTTATTTAAGCAAAATGAAGAATGAAAGAAATTGAGACGACACAATTGAGAGCTCTACTTTCAGATTGAGAGGCTCTCTGATTGTGCCAGGAAAAGGAGGATACCAAACGTCTGTTCACCTCTGGCGAAACAAGAAAGTCTATACAACCTGGCTGAAGAAGACTGAGAAGGACATAAAATACAGATCCTAAAGATAGTCCATAGTTTTCAGGAAGAACCTCTGACGAAGAAAAGTACCCCATGATAAGAGGAAAGAAAAGGAGCTACACCGGTAGGAGAAGCGACAATACTGGGCTACGATCAAAACCGAAAGATTGAACAATCGTGGTCCCAAATAAGGCCATTCTAAAAAAGAAAAAAATGAAGAAGTTTCAGATGTCATTATTTCGTGCAGAGCACTTTTTGTTGAATAAGATTAAAACAAAAATAACACATCCATTTGAATTTAAATGCTTCGGTTCTCAATTATTATAAAATAGTAACCCATATTTTATTTTGTTTTCTTTATAAAAAGAAAAAGTTACCTAAGTTACTTGGTCAAATAAATGAAAATTTAAATGTGTATCATGTCAAGTGACATTTTTTATTTAATATATTGCCTAAATAAATTCAAAAATGGTTAAACCTACGCAGCATAATAGAGCTAAAATAATACTTGGTTTAATCAGGTAATATTTTTTCCGATATTTTCTAATTTGTAGAGTTCGAAGATGAAAACACAAATAAATAATTTAAATTCGTGAAAGTAAACTTTAT
The DNA here is from genome assembly GCA_963082715.1 of Harpalus rubripes. Lineage (NCBI taxonomy): Eukaryota > Metazoa > Arthropoda > Insecta > Coleoptera > Carabidae > Harpalus > Harpalus rubripes. The sequence goes on along the minus strand of OY720457.1, from coordinate 36,118,175 downwards.
TCATATTACATATTTTTATCTATAAATGTACGTTACCCGAATATTAAAAATCAGAAACATGATTAGTAATTATTGTCGATTTTAACTTTTTTTGCTATTGCAATCTGACCAATCAAATGGCTGAAATTATATCCCTATCTAAACGAATGTTACATTCTTAACAGAAAAGCTGTATAGTATTTTTTAGTAGCCATCTGATACATTAAGCATAAAATGTAAACAAGAAATTACTGGATATTAGTCAAATAAGTTTATTTTTGGCCTCTACCGGTTTCGGCACCTCATGTGCCTTCTTCAGGAGGTGAAAACGAAGATTTTAATAACATTGATATATAGATAACAATTAATAAATAACATAATACACATACAATGGTCCTCAATTTAAAAAAAAAATCTTCGTTTTCGCCTCTTGAAGAAGGCACATGAGGTGTCGAAACGGGTAAAGGCCGAAAATAAACTGATTATTTAACCGATGTTCATTAATGTCTTCTTTCCAATCACCTTTCCAGTGAAGAAGTACCTATTGCAGCCATAAATAGTAAATTTAACTATACCAAAATATTCAATTATCTTTTACATTAATATTTTTTTTTTAAGTTTTTACTTTTAATATGATATAACATTTTATTTATTTGGGTGAAGTATAAAAATCAAAGAATTATTATTAATTATATCACTAGTTATTGAACGATAAATAAATATTAAAAGATAATAAAAATGGCTATTACTATGGTTAAACAAATATTAAATACTAATTTAAAACTAAGAATATAATTAATTACTTAGACACTAAGATTATTTATTTATTTAAATAATTAACACGACTATTTATTTACACGCTATTTATTTCCATTGTACTCTCACTCTCGTACTTTTATTTAACTAACAGTTCAGTATTTCACTACGCGTTCCAATCTTAGACTGACGGTTTGTTGCAGACTCTTGTAGACAGTTTATGCGATATTTATATCACTATATTTATGTCACTATTTATTTATATCACATTCAACTGTCCGATCCAGTATCACTAACTGTCCGCATTCCACAACTTTTTAACACCAATGCCGAGTATTCACTTCCACTCGCCGTTACTGTCCCCGTCTAAGTTCCCAATACTCCTCAAAACTACGGAGTATCCACTTCCACAGCTATCCCAGTATACATGTAACTTCCCGAGTACTCCACTCGACAATATACAATATACTTTTGCGCTACTTTACTCACTGACTACTTTACTATCTATGTAACTATGTTTGTATTCTCAAGCCCCTAGTTCACCTTCCCTCACGGGTCTTCACTCGTGCGTCTTCACTAACGGAACTGAACTATGTAACTCAACCTCCGATCACATAAGTAATGTTATGTGATCAGGGATTCAACTGAACTCCTTAAATACAGTCTTTCTCTGTAACTGCCCGAATTCACTAACGGAACTGTCTGTACGTCTTCACTAAGGGAACTCAATTCGTCAACTCAACTCAGCTGACTATAGTCGCGTTCTTTTTATCATTTGCCTCATCTTATCTCATCTCAAAATGAGATGAGTTTGACATGAACTGAGCTGAGTTCAAGTGAAATTTTTATGAAGTAAAAAGAACGACAAAAGACAAATTTTGTTGTATTGTACATTTAATGTTAATATTAAAAATTAGGTTAGGTTAGAATACATGTCAAAAAAATGTTAATGTTCTTACAAATTAGATTAGTATTCAATCTGTTAAAAAAATATTAGATTTGTTTCATTTACAGTGTATACTCATATATCTTAATAAATTTTATTACTTTCATTATTATTTACTACCCAATTGTATACTTGACAGGTAAATTAACCGAATTTTATTGTTGCCTAGCAACACTTATTTACTTTTCAAGCACTAGTGCGTGAAAAGTACTTTTCACTAATGCTTGAAAAGTGATACTGACTGTAATGAGTGCGTGAAAAGTACTTTTCACGCACGGTTGTAGGAAAATATTTTTACAATATTTAAATTCGGCATAAGAAATCATAAAACTTTCACTTTTAATATTTATACTCTCAATCACAATAGCTTTGAAAAAAAATTGTAGAAAAATTATTGCAATATTTTGTTTATATAGAGCGCGAGCAGACACGTGACTTGAGCAACCTTGAAATGCTTGATATGTGTGCGCGTATCACTTTGACAAGAACAATGTCACTTTGCCAAGACCAATATTTTGATTGTTAAAAAGTTATTATTTTTAATTTCATGTGTTTTATGTCTGAAAATTGTAAAATAATCTTTCAGCAGTTCAAAATCAAAATATGTCAAAACATTGGTTTTGTTAAAGGGACATTGTTCTTGTCAAAGTGACATGCGCACACAAATCAGCTAATTAAAAGCACTTCAAGGCCATTCGATTCACGTGTCTGTTCGGCGCCCCACTGCCCTACAGACAAATGCAATTCACATATAAAATAATTTTTACATAAAATAAATAAGTCGACATCGTTTTTAATTTATTGGCGATGTCATTTTATACGTTAGCGCTCATATGGAAAATATTTGAACCTTAAGACAGAGTATTGTCACGTACTTATTGTTTTGTGCCATATGGTAGCATTTACGTATTTATGTTTTTGAAAGAGTGTATGACAGTGCTAAAGAGTACAAATTATTATTGTTTTAAGTCAAAGTTGCAACTTCAACTTTAAATAATAATACATAATTACAGTGTGTTCAGAAAAAATCCTAACTCGGGGTAGGCTATGAACAGGCAAACGTATGTCTGATCCATTGTTCAATTTAAAAGTCAAGTAGACAAAATTCATTTTTCAATGTAATTTTAAAGAGAAAATATAATAATGAAGGATACAGTATATTGTCAGTAGCCGTTTGCCGTTTACTAATTTATTTCCATTTGTAAAATAAGATTCAAGAAGAAAAGCTTTGATTTCTATAGATAACATTCTTGACAATTTCTCGTATCACATTGACATTTAATAAAATACTTTTAAATTAAGACATATGTTACTTTGTTCATAGCCTACTCCGAGGATTTTTTGAACACTGTATAATACCACATATTATAGTTTTAAATTTGGCCGCTAGATAGCGGGCGCAAATCTGGCATCGTCAATAGGGCGAGAGCAGACACGTGACTCGAGCGACATTGACGTGCTTGGAATCAGCTGATTTGTGTGCGCATGTCATTTTGACAAGGACAATGTTAGGTTGACAAGACCAATGATTTGATTTATTTAGATTTTTAACTGCTAAAATGTTATTATTTTTAATTTCATATGTTTTACTGCTTAAAAATTGTAAAATAATAACGTTAAAGCAGTTCAAAGTCAAAATAAACCAAAACATTGGCATTGTCAACGTGACATTGTTCTTATCAAAATGACATGCGCACACAAATTAGCTGATTCCAAGCACGTCATGGAGGGCATTAATTGATTACTTTTAGTAATTAATTAAATTACTGCCCGCAAAATATAAATTTTTATTGTCATTAGAACATTACGATCCTCTCCGTCCTATAGTAAACCATTTTAATTTTGCCTGTTACATCCGACAATAGTTATTTATTTATACAAGAGTCAGGAAAATGGTATACTCTGTCTCACCAAAACCCAAAGGATAGCCATAAACCTTTGAAACGCCTCTCACTTAAGGTGACAAAGAAAACAAATTTCCACCCCTCATAAATAAGATTGTGAATATGGTCACTGCTTTGTACAGAGTTGGACGGTACACCGCACTAAAATGTTCCTTTTTACCTTTATATTATATATGGGTGCTTCAGCGGTGTATATGGCTATTCTTTGGGTTTCCATAAGACAGAGTATACATTACTGACGAGGAGCCATATTGACATGGAGGGACTTTGTGCAGAGCATTTTACGACTCCGAGTCAAGTACAAACATTTTACTGACGAATCAGGTATTAAATTTTTTCTGAAACCTTTGATTACAATAAAAATTAATTTTAAATTTAATAGTTAAATCTGATTTTCTATAAGTATTTAGTAGTGCGCTTCTCTCGTTTCTAAGGTGACAGAAAAAAAATAGTAAATAAACGAAAACCAATAAATTACTGTCAGTTTTCATTTTTGGTGCGTACGTTTCTGTTCATTTACAATGTATTTCGAAGCAAATAATTGTGACAAGGTTCCTATAGACATTCTAGGATTAATATATCCAATGTACAAAACAAATATAAATATTATTATTCAATAAAAATTTAAATAAAACTTCTAATGATTTCATGATTTGACTAGACCGGGAAATGCAACTTACGCGCCGCATTTTTGGCGTAAAAATAGTACTTTCGCTCCGATTTCAGAAAAAACATATTTAATCGCAACAGTTATAATTTGTAATGTATATGCAAAGGCTAAAATAGTTATTTATGTAACAAGTGTGTAAAGTAGTACTTTTTTGGTCGAGTGCGATGTTTTACGCATGAGGCGCAGCAGAATGCGGAAATTGTAGCACGAGACAAAAAATACTATTTTACACACGTGTTGCATACAACATTTTTCCTACAACCGAAATGGTATTGATGTTTCTCATAATACTGAGTGTACAGGCATTCAGCATATTCAAATACTGTTAGTGCTCTTTCGCATAACACTGTCAAAATGTAACTTAAACACTTGGAAGAATCGACAGACGATGATTAGTCTTTTATAATGTACAAATTGTACATTTAATATTAATATTGAAAATTAGGTTAGGTTAGAATACATGTCAAAAAAATGTTAATGTTCTTAAAAAATAGATTAGTACTCAATCTGTTAAAAAAATATTAGATTTGTTTGATTTATATGTATATTCATATTTCTCAATAAATTTTATTACTTTCATTATTATTTACTACCTAATTATATACTTGACAGGTAAATTAACCAAATTTTAATGTTGCCTAGCAACGCCTATTTACTTTTCAAGCACTAGTGCTTGAAAAGTGACACTTTACACACTGTAATGAGTGCGTGAAAAGTACTTTTCATGCACGGTGGTAGGAAAAAATTTTTTAGATGATAACAACATAAACAGACAAGTAGTATAAAGATATAAAAATTAATTGAGATTTCCAGTAAAACCGAAATGTATTAAATCTATAAATTAGATGCGTCTTCAGACTATTGATCAATTGATAAATTATAATTTCTATTTGTCGTGAAGATTTTAAAACAAATTAATATATTGTATTCGTTCTTGTTTGAAAAAATAGTCATTTATAACTGAGTTATCATTTGAGATATATATTAGTTGTAACTGTAAAAGTTTTTACACAGCATGGCCGTCATAAAAATAATTTTAGTTTTAAAATATCATAACATAAAAATTATATGTTTCTATAAGGTCTATGTAGGAATTTTTTCCTTTAGTTGTAATGTGGAAGTGCATCAAACAACAGCAACGCGAAGTTGAAATTTTATTTTTGTTGTATTTTATAATACTAAATAGTGTAGTAATAATCATTTTTGTTTTTCTTTTATTATAATGTAAGAATAAATGAATTTTTATTAAGTAAAGTTAATGAAAAATTAGTTGAAATTTCAATTACAATTCAAAAGTAATTAATAATTCAATTAATTACATTTTTCAGCAGTAATTATGTTAAAATATTTTAATTAAGTAATTGTAATTATTTTTGAAAGAAATTTATCCTGCTCTGGTAAACCAATAATCACAGGGTTCATGTTCCTAATAAAAAGGCTGTTGCAAATAAAGTTTGTGTCTTTTAAGTATTAAATTTTAACAAATAGTATTTATTAGACAGCCTCAATTTTGAAAATATCACGAAACATTCATTAGATATTTTACAATTAATTGTTGATATTTGTGTAATATTTGAAAAAAATCTATTGGCTGTGAATGACGTGCTGTATATAATTTGAAATCACAGGAATGGGGGTTTGTTTTTCATTACTATTTCTGGCATCAATCTTTTTATTTAATTATTTACGAAAATAACAAATTATTATGTTTTTATTAATATGAAAAATGCTGCATAAACTTTAATTAAAATACTTTTTGGAAAGTGTGAAACCGGATCATTGTAATATTTTTATGTATTATTTTATGGAGTGTACTTCAAGACACATTTTTGCAATAATTGAAAGATGACTGTTTACTTTAAAATCACGCACCCTTCTAGTTCAAACTGGATATAATAAGATACTTTATTATTACTTTTATTTCATTGTCTGAGTGAATCAAATGATCGGGTACTATTCTAACGGTCCTGATTTGAATCAGGAGATATAATTTGAAAAATTTAGAGGTGCACTTTTTGTTCAAGAATAACGGGGAGGGGGATGCTTTTTTATTTCAAGGTCAAATGAATAAGCAGTTGCAGGTTTAACGTGTTTTTATGTAAAGAAATTAATTTGATTAAAATTATTTCTTCGCATTATTTACATACAAAAGACTCGAGCGACCTTGAAGTGCTTAAAATCAGCTGACTTCTGTGCGCGTGTCATTTCGACTACTATAATGTCACTTTGACAAGACCAATGTTTTGACTTGTTTATTTTGAACTGATAAAAAGGTTTTATTTTACAATTTTCAGGCAGTAAAACACATGACATTAAAAATAATAACTTTTTTAACAGTTTAAAATTAAAATAAGTCAAACATTAGTCTTGACAAAGTGCCATTGTTCGTGTCAAAGTGACACGCACACACATCAGCTGAATCCAAGCACTTCAAGGTTGCTCGAGTTACGTTTCTGCTCGTGCCCTATAGAGAGAAATGAAAGCAACTGCAAAATTTGAATTTAGAGCTGCATTTTTCAAATTTAGAACTGCAGAAACAAACCAGAGCTACACCAAATTATGTCCCCTGATTTGAATCTTATCAAACACAATTTATTTATTTTTTAATTTCATATCGCACATATGTGCTATAGTACCTACCTACCCTGAACAGTTTTGTGGACCTTGAAGTGCAAGCGTTAATTTAAAAAAGTCCAATTAAGTCAAAAATTAATGGATGTAAAACTTCGCAGAGAATGATAATTCTCACAACCTCAAAAAATAATTGTGGCCTAGTGCTGTCCTTTCTGCGTTGGATCATGAACTTTTCAAGCCACTCATATTATGTATAATACATTTCATTCATTTTCACCTAATAAAAAAATCAGCTATCAGTCAGTAAATAAAATAGACAGAATTAAGTGATATTTAACCATCAAATTTGGTTTCATGAATTTGAACTATTAACAAGAATAATATAACTTTTTTAGTTAATGTTCTGTATTTTAATAAAATATCCGACGTTTCAGCAGCATACGCTGCTGCCTTTATCAGGGAAAATGCATAAATAAATAATAACAAAACATTAGCAACAAGTAACCAAGGAAGCAAATTATAATGTTTAATATAGAAAGCCATGGTTGATTAAGTTCTAATTTGTTATCTTGGTTACTTTTTGCTATGTTTTGTTATTATTTATTCATGTATCTTCCCTGAAGAAGGCAGCAGTGTATGCTACCGAAACATTAACTAAAAGGTTGTATTATTCTTGTTACATTATGGGTTCTGTTTTTTTTTTTTAATAATTGAATTATTAATTTAATGATTAAACATTTTCTAATTCTAGGACAAAAAATGGCAAACATTTCCCAGTACATAATATACAAAATATGTGACAATTTAATATGACAAAACGTGTTGGTACCTACATAAGAAATTTAATATCTCTTTCAAAATTTCACGATTTTATTTTTATTTCAGAAATATTTAATATGTATTTCAGCATTACAGTTTATATCATTCATGAGATTTATTATTTTAAATTCCATTCTCGAGGTAAAAACTGATATTTTTTTTAAATATAATGTTGCATTTTGAATGTACTGGCATCTATTATCACATAGTAAGATTTGAATTTATTTGATATATGTAGGTAAAATCGAATACTGTGAAGTGTGAACTACTCGCATCACACATACATGTTGACAGTTAACACGTTTCAAACGCAGTATAAAGTATAATTCTTTAGTTATGGTCCTCTGGTATCTCGGGATATATTTTTTATGATGCAAACCAGATTAAACACATGTAATTCAAGAAATTATTATCTACACCCTACCTCCAGAAGGCGAAATCTAGCTTGCATCATAAAAAATATAAAGTATAATGTTTTCATGCATTAAAAAAATTGGAAACATATTTACCCATTTAGTTAGTGTTTTCATTAGTGTAATAGTGTTATTATGCATTATTTTGATTACGTTGGAAACCCCCATTCTTGCACAATTTTATTTAGACCCGGTTTTTCCATCCATAAAGTGTCAGTTTTTTTAAATTTCACTCCCAGAAAAATGAAAATATGGCATCAATATTAGAGCGTAAATTGACAAAATTATACACATGTCAATTATATGATGCGATATTTTTCTTTTATCTGGCAGTTAAGTTAACTGACACTTTATCCACAGATGGAATTAATTTGGGTGTATTAAACTGATAGGGTTACGTGATACATGGGTTGCTTGGGTGTGGGTGGCAATATAACTTTAGAGGAGTAGTATTGTATGAATCTTGGAGAAATAAAGCGGTGTGCACCATTTTTGTGATTCATTTTTGTAATTAGTGTAATAGAATTTTAATTTTTTTTATATTTAAATAATTATTGTTTATGTAATAGTCAATATCAATTTGAAATAAATAAATAAATAAATATATTGTCGTTTCATTGATATTTATATACGATAAATAATTGATAGGTACACAAAAGTCTAGTCGTGTAATAAAGCGGTATTGAGGATTAAAAAAAGGTCAGTTTGTTTCTTGTCTGTATCCAGCTGATACTAGATCCCCCCACCCCCACCGTTTGAACACCAGGATGTTCTCATGTACGAAATCGTTAATATCCGGTCACTCCTACTGTCCACCGTACCGTTCCCTGGCTTGTCACCGTCACTATCTGGCTCGACTTGTCTGTGCAGGGACGTCCCCAGGCAGCCCGACCCGCTGTACCAGCACCAGCCCCATCTCCAGCCGCTCCTCCACGACGCCATGTCGCCTGCGCCCATCAACAATATCAACAACTTCAGCCCTGATCTCCACCTGCAGTACTATGTCAAGCCCAGCACACTCACCACCAGCCAAAAGATTAAAAAGTTCCTCTGGGATCAAGAAGAGAAGAGAGTGCTTGGAAGGACAGCAGCAAGTTGGGGTGAGTCAAACAAAATTATATATAAATTTGAGCTTTACCCACTGTAATTTTACCGTTAAAATATCACTTTAATAATCACAAAATGACGAAATAGTAATTTACGTTATAAGTTAAGAAAGTGAACTTTTACAGAACCAATAACTATTACTTGCATCCTGCGAGTCCTGTGAAATTCCTTTCCTGACGTAATACGTAAAAAAATGTTTCCAAAATCGCTTAAGGGCCGGTATTTCCATCTTCGGATAAAGTGCTGGATAACTTATCTGTCGGATAAATGAACAATATCGCATCAAAAAATGACATTCAATATGATTTACTTCATTTATTCTTTTATTGCGATGCGATATTTTATCATTTATCTAACGGATAGTTATCCTGAACTTTATCCGGAGATGAAAATACCGGCCCTTAATTATTTAAAAATGATTCATATTGACATATTTTATGTCATTTTCAACATTTGTATTAAAAATTAAAAACAAACTGAAAAGAGTAAAAAGTAAAAGGTACAATTTAACATGACTAGTACTGCAAATATGAACTTTCAAGTTAAGTAACAAAACATGATCGAAAGAGGGAAAGAGTGATAGTATAAACTATAAAAATTAAAGATCCATAAATAATAAATTTGATTTATAAACGTGTCCTTTAATTTTGGTTAAAATGTGTGCTTCTGAAGTAATACATAGTTTATTATGCACATACCGAGGCGGGAAAAGCTCTATTATAACCGAATGCTGGGTTAGATGACTCATATTCCGAGGTCAGCTTAAATTATTTAAAAATTATTCATATTGATATATTTTATAATGCCATTTTCAACATTTGTATTAAAAAATAAAAACAAACTCAAAAGATTAAAAAGTAAAAGGTAAAATTTAATATGACAAGTAGGTACTGCAAATATGAACTTTCATGTTAAGTAACAAAACATGACCGAAAGAAGGAAAGAGTGATAGTATAAACTATAAAATTTGAATATATAAATATCAAATTCGATTTATAAACGTGTCCTTTAATTTTGGTTCAAATGTGTGTTGCTGAAGTAATACATAGTTTATTATCTACATACCGAGGCGGGAAAAGCTCTATTACAACCGAATGCTGAGTTAGATGACTGAGTTATTCCGAGGTCAGCTATAAGCACGATGCGGGAATAAGCATCGGTGGTGTGTATAAAATTATTTTTTTACTCCCGTTGATAAAATGTGACATTACGTACTAGTTTCCATTCCAAAGCTCTAAATTGTACCGAATGTGGTGTGAAGCACGGGCCGAAGATAGCTGAAGACAGCTGTAAAATAAATAAATTTATCATCGCAGCATGTTTCCCATTACTGGGTATACCAATCTGGTTTGTACACAGATATTGATAGTGATGATAACATATTTGTACCAGGCATCATCTCACGGGCACTCTTGGCTTGGAAAGCGCACCACATGAGTCAATTTGGTTAACCTTTTCACAACAAAACTGGATAAAATATTCTTTAATCTCTTGTGTTTTAAAAGTGAATACGAATTCAGGAACAAAATATAAACGAGTGTTCATTGGTAACAGTAAGATTTAAATATAAATGTAAAATATCATTTACAAATTTAGGCCCGAAACTGCAAGTTTAAATCTGTAAAAAAAAACTGACAAAAACACTTAAAATTATACCAAAGGATATAATTTGAAAATTTTAAAGCTAGAGAGAAGTGAAAGCAACTGCAAAATTTTAATTTAGAGCTGAATTTTTCAAATTTAGAACTGCAGAAACAAGCCAGAGCTGCACCAAATTATATACCCTGAATTATACAAAAGATTGGCAGGTTTCGTTGCGATTTTGTTCACTATTTACAGATTTAAGACTTACAGTTTTGACCATAATACGGCCATAAATTTAGTTCCATAGTAAATTTCATTAAATGAACAAATGCAACACGAATTTTTGACAACAATGATTTAAATGTCATAAGAACATACAGAATTTGATTAGAATTTGTACATTTTATTAAATTTACTGTGGGACTAAATTACCGATATCTGCGAACAAAGCAGATTGGCACACCCAGCAATGGATAAAATGCCGTGATGATATATTTATTTATTACTAAATTTAACTCAACGTTTATAATACCGGCCCTTAATATTTTATTTTAGTTTTTAAAAAGTTTTCAATGTAGATGTTGCAAAAAATATTGTAAACCATTCGGGCATAAAGACATTTTATCAACTATTGTGCTAAACTTTCCACTTAATAAAGTATTTATATACTTAGATGTATAATAAATAAATATTTCCTACGACGAATACTATTTCACACTAATCTATCTACACGTGCATGGAAATCGACCACTTTGCAGTTTTGATTTATTTTTTTTATTTTTTAGATACTACACTTCAGATTAAAATAAAACTTATGCTGTGTGATAAATTATTTAATACGTTTAAAGAAGAGCGTAAATTAATTAGAATTCCTTTCGTGTTCTGAAACGAAAAGTTCTAAAATGAAATGCATGAAACAAATTAACATTTACGAGTACACTTAGATACTGATACAATACGAAAAAAGACAGTAACTGAAATATGTCAAAACTGTGTTTGACTCACGTTTGACTGTGTTATACTCGTGTTGGGAACCACCGCAGCAACCATACGTAAATATGCACTGTTTTTGATATCAGTTTCTGCACTTGATAAAATATAAGCACTCTTGATTAAGTAGGCTCATGTTGAAGCGTAATAAATGATCTTTTAAAAAGCATAAGTTTTATTTTACTGTGGTCTAGTTTTAAAAGAAATTGTTAAATTCAAAACTGCGAAGTGGTCGATTTCTTTGCACGTAAGTGTATATTAATCTATTCGTTTGTTCTATTATCTCGTCTAAATGTTCAAAGGATTTTTTCGTGAACATTCATGTAGGATTTTACAGAATATAAACGGTGTCAATTTTCCATTATCGCGATATAACTTCGAAAGGAATATGTGCAAGAGAAGCATACCTAACCTTGGTAGGTAAAGTAAACTAAAACTGAGTTTTTCTATTTTGTTTCTTTAGTATGTACTTTATGAAACCCATTTGGATGTCATAAAGTACTTCTTTATGATATCCAAATGAGTTTCATAAAGTACATATTAAAGACCGAAATTGAAATTCCTGGACATGAAAGAACGTACATTTTTTGAAAAAATGACCAAAATAGAAAAAATAGTATAAAATACACGTTTCATAAGACATTTCAGCGCACTTGTTCCCTTAGAAAACTCGCGGCAAGCCGCTCGTTTCTAAAAATGACGCGTGCGCTAAAATCATGTCTTATGAAACTTGTATCTTAATGTACTATTATCTCGTTGTTTTTTTAATTTTAAAATATTTTAAAATTCGAAGATACTTATTTTTGAAAATCTTTATAACTATTGTTCAACAAAATAATCAAAATAGTGTAATATATATATATATATATATATATATATATATATATATATATATATATATATATATATATATATATGATGTTTCCTTTAAAACAACCAGCAGTTTTTTGGACGAACTAATGACTTTAGAAAAAAATGTTATATACAAGAAATGATCAAGAATAATAATAATAACAAACCGAAAATATGACCAGTGGTTCTCAAACGGCAGAACAAAATTATATTTTTTTAAATGTTATCCTATATAATTTTTAGCCGATTAGATAGAGATTTTTTTTCCGATTTCAACGATATAAATATGGTATAGGGTTGTATAACAATTATTTCGAGAAACATGATATTAAAAATAATGTTATAATATTACAATAGGTTATGCAATACACAGGTCTGTTGCCTAGTTACGCTAGTAGTAAATCCAATTTTACCTCCCGCTACTCTTGGTAAGGGAGGTATAGGGATCGTGCTAAAAATCGCATATCGAGATTTTGGTAAATCACCACGTTTTAAGGTCCCTAGAATCCAATTTTAACATTTAACGATGCTGTCTGTGTGTATGTGTGTGTGTATGTATGTGTGGATTGTGGATCTTCCATTTTAACTCAAATACTATCGTTCAGAAAATTTTAAAACCTTGTATTTCGAACTATTTCTGTAATGGAGAGAGCCCATTAGATTTTGGTGAAAATCGGATAACCGGAAATGGCACTTTACTAGAAGCTCAAAATAGTTTTTCTTCGAAAAATGCCTTACGATGCCGATGATGTCTGTGTGTGTGTGTGTGTGTGTGTGTGTGTGTGCGTGCATGCGTGCGTGCGTGCGTGCCTGCGTGCGTGCGTGTATGTGTGTGTGTGTGTGTGCGTGCGTGCGTGCGTTCGTGCGTCCGTGCGTGCGTGCGTGCGTGCGTGCGTGCGTGCGGGCGTGCGTGCGTGCGTGCGGGCGTGCGTGCGTGCGTGCGTGTGTGTGTGTGTGTGTGTGTGTGTGTGTGTGTGTGTGTGTGGTCACAAGATAAAAATCATCTAAATATTATTTATCGAAAATTTATGTAAATACTTATATTAAAGAACGTTAAATTCTTTATTCGATAAATATAAATTCATTATTATATCTTCTATAGATTTAGAGATAAAGAAATAATTTGATGTAAAAAATCTCAGATAAAACTATTTCAAGGCAAGAAATTCAAATGTTTGTAATTGACTCATAAATGTTATTTGCATGCCCCTGTCAATAATATTTGTATGCCACTGTCAAAAATATTTGTACAGCATTATAAAGATTATGAAAATAAAAAAAGTCAACAACGCAAAAGAATATAAAGAAAAGAAAAGGAAAGTAGAAAAAGAAAAATTCAGGATAATGAATATAAAGAAAATGTATGTATTGTACATAATTAATATTAAAATATCCCATAGATTTTGCAAATATATGTGAGAATTATTTTGTAGTGAAACATGAATATATGCATTTGTATTAAAAAATATTTTATGTTTTATGCGTACAACCAGGTAAAATATCTGGTGAGAGGTTATGTATGTGCTGGCCACATCAGATTTTTATATATATTTTACGGATAAATTTATAAAAATATCTATAATTTAAATCCCAGATCCTACGCTTTAAACAAACAAAACGCAGTTATTCAAAATAATATTAATAACGTTTTAAAAAGAAAAAAGTAAATAGAACAATAGAAAAGGAATTCAATACAGTTTCCAGCATAAGTAAATATGTAGGTATGTATTTAGATTAATTAAAATTAACGATTCACAAAAATGTTTAAGCTAATCCTCTTTTTTGAATTAGTGATTTCTATTCTATCCCGGTATTTAAAATTTAATCATTTTATTCAGGGACCGGAAACCGAACCGAACCAGAACCAAAACCGTTCCGAACCCACCTTTTTTGTGAACCTGAACCAGAACCCGAACCACTGAAAATTTGTTCGACATGAATCCGAACCGGAACTGAACCCACTATTTTCGGGTTCAAAAAACCTGGTTCACTGAACAACATGTTTTAATACTTCTGTGACACATAGTTACAAATAGGATTAGTTTTGTACTGCAATAATTACCTTTAAACAAAACCTATATTTTTAATATTTTGTTTCATTATTTAAAGATGAGGAAGTAATTGCGTAGGCTTCCACAGTCTGAGTCATGAGAAATATTCGTTTTCCGGGAATGGACTGTGTCATATTTTGAGTCAGAGTTCAACGTTTCGCCCGCAGTCATATGGGGCATCTTCAGGAGCAAGGCAAGATGAAACTACCCGGAAAACGAATATTTCTCAAAGATGAGGAAGGTTTATTAGAAAGCTAGTGAAAGATAATGAAAAAGCCCAAGCAGACATATTAAAATCAAAATAAACCTAATTTACAAGTACATAGTTTTTAAAAATTATGAAGGTGTCCAAAGATTTCCAAAAACTGCTAATATATTAAATTTTTGGGAGGAAGAAAAATTGTTAACTCTGTGACGTTTGCGCAATTTTAGATAGCAGTTATACCTACACAAGTTTGGAACGGGTATTTTCTGCAGTGAAATTCTTTTTGCAATGAGTAAATATGTCTCAAGAAATATCAGATATTTTGATTATCAGATGAAATGAAAATTTCTTTACAATATAAATTTATTGGTACGGGTATTTTTAATGTAAATAATTCTTTTTGTTTTCATTTTTATTATTTATATTATAGAGTAATATTATTTTGTTATTATTTAGCATTTCGCCTTTTATATACCATACTTGCTATGTATGTATGTACATTTTTTTTATTTCAGATACATATCTTTTAATTTTTCGAACCCGAACCGGAACTGAACCGGTACCGAACCACCTAAAAATATTTTTTCTCAACCCGAACCGAACTGAACCCAATTTTATTTTTAATTCTGAACCTGAACCCAAACCGAACCCATTTTTGTGCGGTTTCCGATCCCTGATTTTATTATAGTTCCGGTGGCTCAATGGTTAGAACAACGCCTCATGTTATGAGAGCCCTCGGGGATCTGGTTCGAATCTCACTAAGCCATGGATATGTATGAATATGAACCCACTTAATAAAAATTAACGATTCACAAAAACAAAAACGTTTAAGCTAATCCTCATTTTTGGATTAGTGAATTCTATTCTATCCCGGTGTCTAAAATGTAATCTTCATTTAATTATAGCTCCGGTGGCTCAATGGTTAGAGGTTAGAGCAACGCCTCATGTCATGAGTGCCCTCGGGGCTATGGGTTCGAATCCCACTAAGGCATGGATGTGTGTAAATGTAAACCCACTCTGTAATTGGGATTTAATCCTGTTGACAGATTTTTAAATAAGGTAGTTACTTGGATTAGATTAGATTATATTTTAAGAAATAAACTATCAAAATTAGAGTAAAATCGCTAATTCAAAAATAAGGATTAACTTAATCTTTTTTGTGACTCGGGCTGTAAATGGCGAGAGGTATTGTGATCGCCACACCAGATTTTTTCATTTAAAAGGTGCATGGAACTGTTTATGAACAAGAACTTGTCTTGTTAATAGTTGTTTTAATAACAGTTTAATATTTTTTGTATTAATTTATCTTTCTCAGCCATTAAAAAACCTAAAATTAGGATATAACGTAACAAAACCATTTCCTAAAAATATAATATGAATTTTAAATAATTATGTTTTTAAGTGTTTCTAAAGAGTAAGACTTGCCTTATATTTCATACTTTTCAAGATAATATTAGCGAACAACAAAATTATTGCAAATGAAATTTTCAAAATGGCATACATGACAAAGTCCTGTAACACTACACCTTATACCAAACTTGAAAATTAAATCCCTATTTGATTCCTATAACAAAACCATGGTAACAAACATGACGTCATTAACTGAGACAATCTCTGAATAGTCCCGAAGTGAATTAGAATCAGTCCCCAGGTCTATCTCAGTTACTATGCAAGAAGTCTTGCCCATATTGCGACTTAATTTTTATATTAATTTTTTGACATTGACATGTGAGGTTATTATAATTTTATTTTATTTTTTTATTATATTTTTATACAGAATATAGGACTGATGTGCTAGTGCGTAAAGGAGGGAAAACCCCCGTGTTGTTATCGCTCACGTCCTGTTTTGTTACTATAGGAATCTCGCATCATGGCATATTCCAATTATATAATATTGAGATTGACTTCAGTGTATGTTTTACTGAGACAATACTCTATCGATTAAGAGATATAGCCACCCGGACATGCCGCGCAGGCAATCGTTATTGCGGGTTGTATACCTCATTGGCGCGGTTTTCTTAAAGTCGCAGTGGTGCACAAACCATTGAATCTACAACGCTGATTTTTTTCCATGATAATGTTATGATAATGTATTTGATGATGTAGTGCAAAAAAGAACTTCGGTTACATATAACGTATCCATTTTTATATTGAACAGAACATTTTGTAGTTTTTTGGAGAAAATTTTGGCGACATCTCCGACATTTATGAATTCAGACTTCTAAACTTATATTGTGTATTATTTTCTAGACAATTAAATGATATTTGAAAATTTTCGAATATTTATGTCTTTATGTCTGAAGCTTACTTCATATTCAACGCAGACCATGTCCAGATGGATACAAGGACTAAACTCGTCTACGTAGACTAGGTTTAAACTGGATCTAAAACTGACTATGAATAGGTTGGTCTAAGTTAGAGTTAGTTTAAACTGAGTCTACGTAGACCTAGTTTAAACCAGTAAAGTAAATCAGGTATACAAACCGCAATAACCATAGCTTGCGTGGTATTTTCGGGTGGCTACATCTCTTCATCGGTAGGGTATGGTCTAAACAACATATGAACCAAACGGCTTGCTTCTAGCATAAAATGCGGAGTGGAGGTAAATTTTTTCCCTTAACATACGGACTATATACGATCCGCGAATACCCTCTCCTGTAGCTCGTAGGATATTGATATTACATAAAAATGTGTATATGAACCTTTTCGATAGAAAATTTATTTATCATTAATTTTGATACTTACCTTATTTATCGGAGGGCTATCCAGAATTGAGATATTAGCAAAAAAACAATTTTTGAGCTATATTTAGGCAAAATTGTCGGTGTTCCGAGGGGTGCGCGAGGGGTAAAATGGATATGTCTAAAAGAAACCTACAATGAAATTAAGAAATATTAGGGAATTTTTGACAATTAACTTTTTTTCCCGGAGAATATATTGATTTTTTTTTAGAAAATGTTGAACTATGACGCGATTGGTCAGTTTTAAGGGCCTCCAGTTCTTATAGAAAGCATGTAAAACAAGAATTATTGCCAGACTTAATATCTATGAGGTTAAGCATTGAAAATTTACTTAAATAACACCCTTTACATATCATTTATATCCAGATTCCTTATCTAAATAACAAATTACAATGATGCATAACGGAGGCGTCAACGCTTCGTGTATTGTCTACGGTAGGTACCTCGAGCATATGAAAGAGGAATAACTCATTTATTTCTCTTGGAATAGATGGGCTACTAGATTTATTGATATGTAAAATCTATTCTCCATTAATAATTATTTAAATTTGTATAATTCATAACTGATTTCTTATTTTAATTAAAAAGAGTATATTTTTAATTTTAAAAAACTAGCAATGAATAAAAAAGTATGGTAGGTAATTTAAAATATCGGCTCCGGGGGCTCATAACTATAGTTATGAGATCTGTGGTTAGAACAACGCATCATAGTCATGCGAGTGCGCTCGGGGTGCTGGGTTCGAATCCCACAAGGCATGGAGGTTTGAGTACGTGAACTGTGAACTCAGTATAGCGGTTGACCCGCTCTATAATTGGGATTTAATCCTGTTGAGGGGGTTTAAAAAAAAAGAAAAAACCTAGCTATGAAACAAAAGATGGGCGATTATACGTTTTTGTTTCCAAATTCTAATTCAAAGAGTTTTATATTTTCTGCAAAGTTTCAGTACAAGAGAATGAGAAATGATGAAATGAAATAGCATTATTCTCGTAAAGTTCTTAACAACAGAGAGCAATGGGCAAAAAATTAATCATAAATTATTATGGTGTAAATAATTTCAAAGTACGGAAATCTTAATAAAGCAAAATTGAAGGAAACTATCAAAATGGTTGAAGCATTGATTTTAACAGTACAAAAAATTAAAGTTTTTATGATTGCACAGAATTGAAACTGTCAACAGCAACAAAATGAAATATTAATGTACATCCATTTGTTTTCCTTCATGGCTAGGTAGATAACATTCTAAATTACCTTTCTATATAAACGTATAAAAACAAGAAAAATGTTTTCGAATTGTGCTGGTTTTTCAAATCAATATAAATTAAACTAATGGAAAATTTTAAAACATAACAATTTTTAAATAATACTATAATTTTCCAATGATCTACAAACAGATTTTATAATTTTGGATACACTAATGTTCATAAACGTTTGTTTCAAGAAGTATTGTATGTCGTTTGCCGTTAGAAGATATAAAAAACTTTGAAAGCCCACTATTATAAAATTTTATTTAATTTCATAAAAACTATACTCTTTTAGAGTGTAATCCTTTGAAATGTAGTAGGCTTTTTTATTTCTTTTTCATATTTTTTTATTTTTTTTAATCAGAATTGAAAAGCACATGATATAAGAATTAAAAAGAAAGATTTATAGTAATTTAACGATAAAATAAGCTTGTAACTGATAGCGCTTACAATGAGGCAAGAGTATGAAGGTCAAAACACTGCAAAAAGCGGAACATGTACGAACATTGGATAGTTTAAATTCTAAGTGGGAAATTGGTATAAGCATGAAACATGAAGGATGTATTACATAAGTGTTACTGCTTAAAGCTCCTATTAGTATAGGTCGTAAAATGCAGGACATTTTAATAGCCTTATAAATTTAAACAGATTGCAGAAAGGTTTAAAATTAAACCCATTCTCCCATTCCAATAGACATTTTAGAAATAGATGTAAAATGACCCAAGATATTGTTCGTAAATCCGATAATACAAGTTGAATTTCACTCCAAGTTAATTTCCCTATAGTGTAATCATTGTAACGAACTCTGTTTACTTCCTTCTCTATTCTCAAAAATGAAAATGAAGACAGAAACATGTAATCATCATTTATTACAGTCCCTTTTACTGTAAGAAAAATGGCAATGTTATGAACACAATAAATGAAATATAAGATATCACTTGTCACGGGCATACAGAAAACGAAAAGTTTACTGATTTGAAAAAGTACAAATAGGTAATTGACTATTTGCATATATAATGTATAATAAATACATAATAATATTGCAAGCTAAAGAAAGGAATATGAGAAGCGTTCAAAATATTATTACTTATTGCATTACCATTACCTTTGTTTAATGAACGTAGTATACCACTTTTTATATCTAGCAAAATTATGAATTTTATATGTAAACTATTATTCACGAAAGATGACTATTCAAAGTCATTTGTGAGCCGTCTGGTATAAAATTACTTGTAGATAACTTCATTGCATTTCGTATACATAGGCGTGCAACATGAAATATAATAATAATAAAAAATAAGAGTATTTCATTTGAAAATTATGTTTCTTTCTAAATGATGCCTTTCTGAAAAATTTGTGTTCTTCACTTATGTTTTTGCAAAATACAAAAACATAGACTTAACTTATAAACCAAGGAATAATAATTTGATTTAAACGTCAACGCCACTGGGTAAATATTAGCACAGAGGGCAGTGTAGTAGATAATTAGATATCTTAGATATCTGTAATTCTACGACATAATGTCATTATTATTTATAGTGTGTTAAAAAGTAATGCCACTATTTACGTATATTTGTCATACCAGATAAATTAAATAGACATGGGTCAAATAATCCTTCTCTTTCTAATACAAAATGTTGCTAAGCTACTGCTATAAAGTGTATTATTTCTTCGAACAAATGTCCTTGAATAGTCATCTTTCGTGAATAACAGTATAAACCGAGGTATAAACTATATATCGTTTAATTCAGAATACGAGTACAGTAGATGGCGCTTGACAGTTGACCGTTCATCCTACATATCGCGGATGACCTGCTAGCAATACCTCCTATCTGCTTTTTGAATTTATTCATAGAGTGTATTTGAAAATTGAAAATCTATATTTTCAAAAAGTTGATCATAATAGTACGAAATGTAAGTTCCTCGGAACGTTTGTGTCCATTTTTACATATTAATATTGCAGGTTGCCAACTGTATTTCTTTGGTCATAAAACATGCATGTTATTGAATAAATTATAATAAACAGGTGATCATGCGAGAATGAACAGCAATTATCGGCATTATTAAGCGAGATGGCAATTATCTTCAAATAAGCAAATTTACTATGGAAGGCAATACGGGCAATAAGATGTCTTATCAAGAAACGTTCTATTCCGGTTCCGGAGTATGTAATACCAACTTTGAAATGTCAAATGGAACAATAATAGTTTATTATATTTTTGAAGTAGGTATACAAAATTTGCTTTACAATGATAGTACATAATAAACAGTGGTATGTTGTATTTTGTATTATTAAAAAAATAAATTGGCGGACGTTTGAAATATGAATATATTGAATGAAAAAAATCAAGTGCGTGAATTTTGTTTTTTGCTCATAGATGATGATATTTTTAGCTCCCGCTACCCTTGGTAAGGTATAGGGATTGTGATAAAAATCGCATATCGAGATTTTGGTAAATGATCACGTTTTAAGGTCCCTAGAAACCAATTTTAACATTTTCACGATGATGTCTATGTGTATGTATGTGTGTGGATCCTCGACTCTTACTCAAATACTACCATTCAGAAAACTTTGAAACCTTGCATTTCTAACTTATTCTAATATGGAAAGAAGCCATTAGATTTTTGTTTAAATCAGATAACCGGAAGGTCAAAATAGTTATTCTTCGAAAAGTACCTTTAAATGTAATTTTTCGAGATTTATATTATTATAAAAATTAAAGATTATTCAATTTTGTACAGGTTTGCATTAATATTCTTTCTATATATTTTATGGAAATTTAGAAAATTATCTATAATTTAAATCTTGGAGCTTACGCTTTAAACAAATACAACTCCTTGGTTACACAATTCATATCTCAAATGTATGTAACTGACAGATAAATGTCACTCTCAAAGAACTAATCATTTCAAATTAATAATAGTAACGTTTTAAAAAGAAAATAATAAATAGAATCAAAGTTATATGGAATGGAATACAGATTCCAGCATAACTAAATATGTAAGTATGTATATTGAAATTAATAAAAATAAAATGGCGAGAGGTATTGTGTTGGCCATATCAGATTTTTTTAGATAAATTCATTTATATAACATAAACAAGGTAACAGAATCAATAAAACAAAATTTCACACTCTTGATTTATTTTATAAGGTATTTCAAACGTTCGCCATTTTATTTTTAATAATACAACGTATTACTTATTTATTACCATTGTAAAGCAAATTGTACTTTTGAAAAATATTTAAAAATATAGTGCCTCTGCCTATAGGTACATGTTTGATTTGAAATTAAGTTAAAATAAAATAAAATAAATCATCACGGCATATTACCCATTGCTGGGTGTGCCAATCAGCTTTTCGGTATTGATGATAACATATTTGTAGCGTGCGGGCGTTTACCAAGCGTCACTTCACGGGCACTCAATTCTGGCGTGGAGAGTGCACCACAGGGGTCAATGTTGTGTCATTTCAAAGTTAGTATCACACACTTCGAAACCGGAACAAACATAACACTTCTTGATACATGTTATTGTCCATATTACCCGTAGTAAATTTTCTCATTTGAAGATAATCGCTACTATCGGAAAAAACGGAAATAATTGCTGGTTCATTCTCGTGTGATCACCGTGATATTCTTTATAATTTTCATAAATTGCCTCTTCTGAACTAATCTTAAAATACAAAAGAAAATCATCAGAATACAAGAATTACTACTGATAAGCAGAAAGTAAAAGTTTTACTCCTATATTAAAGCAAATGTCTCGCCGTCTTTAATTACCAAGATGATTAATTTTAGCCTTGAATATCAGACAAATAATCATAACTTTTCTAAATTGAACTGCAGACGTAATATTAGTATGGGTTGCCCAGAACCACAGAACTAATTAATTGATTTCAGATAAGCGAGAATACCTTGGAAATACTGTGTACTGCCTCGTGCTAGACAGTGAAGTAACGATGGTTGCACAACGTTAAGTAGTGATTACAACCTACACAAAAATTTTGTACTTGTAATGATTCATGATTCATGTGTGAAGATTTTAAACATTTCCTGCAAAATGAAGTTATTAATTTAGATACTGCATTTCGACGCTAGACAAAAATAAAATTTATTAGATAAACTAATAAATTTAAAATTGTTTGATTACTACATTACTACACGAATAAATATTCCAAATTTTATTTATTTGTCTTTTTATCTGAAGTCACATCACGAGTACTTAGAGCTGTTGTGGAGAATGCATCTCGGGGTTTTAGTCTTGTATGATAAATAATTGAAAGATGCCTCCGAGGAATAGAATTGCTCCAGCTCGGTTTTTAAACAATCTGATAACGATGAATAGGCCGGTGGTTTCTTAAATGGGCTTCAGGGGTAAGAACTGAGTTATAACAAATTATTTGAAATCTAGCACACGAAATATTTATGTGGAATTTAAGGTTTCACTTAAATTTTAAGAAATGCAGAACAAAGAATATAAAATTTCGTCACATAGCCGCCACACTTTTTTCTGTAATTTCGTGTGAATTTGCTTACAACCATGCACAACTGAACAAGTCAACAAGTTACTGACAAAGAACATTACATCAAATTTTCACAAATTATAAATAAACGCAGGTATATTAAATAGCGGAATTTTGAGAAAATACCGCTACATCGTTTTCACAAATTTTGATAATCCTCCCCTGACGTATAGCAACATAAAAACGCTGCTGTTATGCGGTTTACCGCGTCAATACGAAGGCAGGCACATTTGCAAGTATCTTAAAACACATTTTATTTTTATTCTTTTCCAAATAGTCGATAAGTAAAGCTCGGATTTTATGCAAAATGCATATTTATGCATTTTTTGCATATTTTACATATTCCATGTGCATATTTTTTAAAAAATTGCGTTGTTTTTATCAATTTCAATTAAATTTGCATATGTTTGAAGAACAATGAGGTAAGTAACATCACCGTACTAGTCATAATCCGCCAGGAATTACCCCGAATGTTATTTATGCCTGGAATTTCCTAATCCCTTTACTACTGAAGCTAGTTCCATTCAGATAGAGCTTAGTAAAGTTGTAGCGTAGTTATATTGTAGTGCAGAAATATTGTATAGGTAAAGTAGACGCAACCGTTCACATTCAGTCTTTCTTGGTATAGTTTGTTTCAAGATATTTGCAAACGTACCTGCCTCGACTTACGCAGCGGGTGGCTTCTTAAATGGGCTTGATGGGTAACATGACAGGGTTGTAACAAAATAATTGAAATCCAGCACACGAAATATTTGTGTGGAATTTAATATTTCACT
Organism: Harpalus rubripes; assembly: GCA_963082715.1. NCBI lineage: Eukaryota > Metazoa > Arthropoda > Insecta > Coleoptera > Carabidae > Harpalus > Harpalus rubripes. The sequence continues at coordinate 36,094,043 of OY720457.1, read as the reverse complement.
TGAATTTTAAGAACAAAAAATATGATATTACACCAAATTTTCACAAATTATAAATAAAAACAGGTGCATTAATTAGCGGGATTTTGTTTTCCCAAATTTTGTAATCCTCCCCTGACGTGTCATTACGAAGGAGGTAGATTTGCAAATATCTTGAAACACACCATAGTGCAGTTGCATTGCAGTGCAGAAGCTTGCAAGCAGGGTTAGATTGGCCAGTCGGGATAATCGGGAATTTCCCGAGAGGCCGCGGCTTTTTGAGGCCGCCGCTCGGTGATTACAAACTAAAATTTGAGTACGTAGCATCATCTTAACTTTACCGCGTAACCGTTCTTATTTAGATCGTTTTTCATACTTTCTAATTCTTGCCAAATTTCTTTCGGTATATGACTACGTTTACACGTTTGAGAAAAATTTACTTTGACTTGACTTTCAAAAGGCGACTTATGAAAAGTCAATTTAATGGTGCGTTTACACATAAGGTCAAATCTACTTCACTTTACGTTTGTTACTTGTCCTTCACTCAACTTTGACTTTGACAGCAAAGTAAAGTTTGGTTATAATACGTGTGATGTAAGTTACCTATTTAACTATTATTATATAATGATAATTAAGAATAAATTATTTATAGAAAAAATGAATAGTAAACTACAGTTACTAAATTTAAGCGCGATATTTTTAAATAATATAACTATGTAGCAACATTATAGGAAGCGAAGTAGATTAAAAAATAATCGCATAAAATATTTTAAAATTCGAGTATATTTTAAATTCAGATGTAAAACACAAAATTGTGTAATTAAATATCCAATTATTAGGAATTTGTGAATGAAAACTAGATGTCACTGTTAGTAAAGTAAAGTATGTTTCGTTCGTTGGTTCACACGACTTTTTAAAAGTTGCTTATATGAGTCAAGTCCATTTTATTTTGGACTTGACTTTAGGAAGAAAAGTAATAGGCGAGAGTGTTTACACAACGGCAAAAGTCGCCTTTTGAAAGTCAAAGTCAAGTCAAAGTACTTTTTTGCTATACGTGTAAACATAGCCTATGTTTTGATAATTTTCTACTTCGTAGATATTGAATGATTGAAATTAAAGTTAAGGTATTCTCCGGTGTTTGTGTGCTGGTTTACGGTAGGGTAGACTGATGTTACTAGTCCATGGTTTGTTTTCTCTGTTAAAACATCCAAAAACGGAAAGACCCCATGAGATTTTTCTCCATTGTGAACCTAATATAAAGTATCACCGACATATCTAAGTCAAAGTTTAGTCTTATATTGACTGTACTACTAATAGGTACTTCAAAAAATTACATGTATAAATTGGCTATAACTGAGAAGAACCCATCAGCAAACCATCTTTTTGTACAAAATATCTATCTTTTTCTTGGAAATATGAGTTCTGTAGACAGCACTGCAAAAGTTCCATAATACCATCAAGAGGCAAGTCGGTTCTATCTTTTAAGTTGATATCTTTTTCAAGTCTTGTTTTGATGATTTCTAAAAATTTGTCGTTAATAAACTTACAACATCAAAGCTGACAAGAAGATTTTGTGGTTGTAATTGTATTTAGCTCAAAAGTTCTACAAAATGTTTTGAATTCTTCACATAGAAATTAAGATAGTTTGTATGTAGGAGAATTTATGGAACTTTCTTATGGATTTTTGGAAACCCACCATAAAGGTGTGGAAGCTTGCTAAAATATGGAGTGAGATCAGTTCTTCATATAAACGGAATAAATAATTCTTTATATTTCTTAAGAGCACGGTACTCTTTATTTTCTATAGACGTAATACAATATTTTCCAAGTTTCTTATAATTTCCTTGATTCAAAAGCTCTTCTATATTTTGATCATATAAATTGGTATCCAATATTACTGTAATACTTCCATTATCTGCGGGTAGAATCTTGGTTGTGTTATCTTTCAATGCATTATTTTCTTTGTTTTCAAGATTGTGTTTGATCAGATAATTTTTTGCTTCAGAATTTTCCTCTCTCCATTTATTAATAATTTAATATTGTCTACAAGTTTTAAACGAAACTAAATGTTATTTTCTTAACTACAGAATGTTGTATATTTTAAATATTATTTTTAGGAGCGTTTTTTTTTTTTAATATTTCAACATCTTTTATAACTGTACAATTTCTATGTAGGCAAAAAATTCGTATTATCCAACACCAAAACTAATTTATTACATTGTGCCAATATAAATTATAAATTTAAAAACAACTGCAAATACAACAGCACTAATTTTCTAAGTGATCGATACTTTTGCACTGCAATACAAATGCACTATATACCATCACTGCACTAAGCTCTATCCGAATGGGGCTTTACAAAGAAAGTAACTGTCAGTGGGCCCTATTCTCAAACCGGCTTGTTTGTTTTACCTCTGGTTCAATTTTTTATCCAATATTGATTTGAAAACTCAAAATCCCTCTTTTTGTTATACCTTTGTCAACATGATTGATTAAAAGAATTAACCAGTGGTTAAAAATTAATCACTGAGTTACAGAATAGGCCCGTCTAGTATAAAATATTTCTGCCGATTCCATCATAGTGTCTATATAGAATGGGAATGGGTGGAAAATGTACTACACTTTCAATTACATTTTCCACGCTATTAATGAGTGCCCGTGAGGTGACGCCTGGTAAGCGCCCGAACGGTACGAATTTGTCATCATCATTACCGATATCTGCGTACAAAGCAGATTGGTACACCCAGCAATTAATTATCAGTGTAAATGAAAATGTATTGCGTAGTAATAGATTGTAAGTTATGTAAATACTCAGATTAAGTAAATACAACTTGCTGCACGTTTTCCAAAAATATCCTGCATGTACAGTGTGGGATTAAAGTATGGAATATTTAAAAAAACAGCGAACTCAACAGGTTTATTTAAAAACGCTAAAACACGTCGATTTTAGTTTTTAAAAATACACATTAATATGTGTGATTCACCTTCCGACTTTCATTTGTTTTTAAATTATAACGCCATCACAAAAAAATTTAAATGGCAATATAGATTTTTAGTAATTTTTCTTCCCTTTATGATCAAGATACCTAGATTTCATTTTTCAGTTTAGAATTTTTCGTTTATCATGTTTTATAAGTTATAAGTACCATAATACCAACATTAAATGTTTAAAGATTTTTAAAAAATTATCAGATGTGCCATTTAACCGAAGGCGTATCTCTTATAGTTTCCGAGAATCCTTTTGGTTGCCTTTCTTTAGGGTTTTATTATTCATTGATACAAGAAGTTTAAGATATCTTCTCCTTCAAACGCAACCCGTGTCCATGTATGTAAATTTTCGTATGATTATCACATGTAGACTGTTTATGAATAGCTCTAATTCTAAATACTCTAATGAGTCATACCGCTCACAGACGGCTAAGTTAGTAGCTTACTTGCTTCTGACTTCCTTAATTGAATTCATTAGTGAAAGGTCGTTGCCAACAATATGAGTATACCATCCTAAATCTGACATACCGTCCTAAGAAAAATGCACACGTGTGCAATGAAATACGAAATAATGAAAACTGCCATTTTAAATTGTTAAGGAGAGCAATTTTTAGACAGTTCTGAAAGTGTTTCTTTGTCGAACCAAAACTAAAGTTGCAATCATTTCTGTTCGACAAAAGGACTTTCAACACACTATTTTTCTACCCCTGCAAGATAAAAATATTGAAATAAAGAATTATTTTTTAAATATTTTGACATTTATTGTCAATTTTTGTGATGCGTATATCTATAACAACAAACATTTTATACAACATTTATAAGTAAAATTCGTTGAAAGGATACCGAAGCGTACTGCAAAGTTTTGCAGCACTAGTGTTGCAAAGAGTCGCTTTCAGATTCTTTAAAATGTAAGTAAGAAGGCAGAAGTTTTATCTATCTGAACGTTAAGTACTATTAATAAATAACCTTTCAAACTTGCGCTCAAGAGAATTAAAAACAGACAGTAGATTGCAAAAGTATACTATAAATATGCGCAAGTAGATTCGTACATAATTTGAGTAATATTTTGACGATTCTTCCAAAATTAACATTACTTTTATAAAAATAAAGTAAGCGTGGTTACATGGACATTTATGTTTCAAGATTTTATTTTCAAAAATTTCGCACGTGGTCCTGTGGTAAAAGTAAAATACTGCACAATTGCACTTGGCCCCACAAAAGATCAGGCTGACTCTTGAAAATATGTACATATTGTAACGTTTTTATTTATTTGGGCGAAGTGTAACTATTAGATAATTATTATTAATTAAAATTAAGTGTTTATTAAACTATAATTAAATGTTACTATTACTAATATTAAACTATTATTAAAAACTAATTAAGACTAAAACTATAATTAACTAGACAACACTAACACTATTCATTTGACCATTTAACACTACTATTTATTTCCACGACATTACTAATTATTTATTTCACTACGCGTTCCAATCTTAGACTGTCGGTCTGTTGCAGACTCATGTAGACTGTTTACGCAATATTTATATCACTATATACTTATATCATGTTCAACTGTCCATACCTACCGACCTCCACAGCGTCGATATACTCAACTGACTCAACAGCGTCTGTATATACAACTGCTCGGGCAGAAGTCACCTCTTTTCACAACACTATCTGTCTATTTATTTAACTCTCTGTCTAATTTCCACAGCCTCAGTATCACCGACTGTCCGTATGCCACAATTCTTCAACACCACTGCCGAGTATTTACTTCCACTTGCCGTTACTGTCCCCGTGTACCTAACTTCTCAATTCTCTTCAACACTACCGAGTATTCTCTTTCACAGCTATCCCGGTATACCAGTAACTTTCCGACTCGCCGTTACTGTCCTTGTGCACTGTAGCTTCCCAATACTCGTCAATACTACCGAGCATCACCTCCACAGCTATCCCAATATAACAGTAACTTCCCGAGTACCTACTCGACACCAGCTGCATACGCTCACTACGATACTGTGCTTCTTACTAACACTTTAGTCTCTAACACTCCATGCAACTAACAACTCGAGCATAGCTACGCTCCTATTATACAGCTGCCATTAACTTCCAGAGAACTCTAGAATGTTCGACCGCATAATTACAATGAACACAAAAGGTTCAGGCGACCGGAAGTAATTAAACATGTTGCGACTCGTCTGTTTACATCGCCCGGCTACTAGCGCGACTACGTCACCGCTATAAATAGACACTCGATTACAACGGCGGCGACGGCGGGCGTTCCACGTTACAATATTATTGTCAAGGTACATCACATTTTTCACAAAATGTATAGGTAGTTTTAAAATTCACCATGCGTAGATTTATTTATGACGGAAACGTATACGTCACAACACATTTGTACGAGTGGAAATTTATACGCCAAAAGCTGTATATGTAAGCGTTAAGCATTAATACGAATATTATTGATTTTTTACTTCTGATCAATCCTTTTTATTCCACGGTTTGCACAAAGCTAGGTAAAGGTGGAAATATTACTTGACATGTCATTTTTAGAATAAATACAAATAGGTTATTTAGATTGGCACACCCAGCTATGGGTAATATGTCGTCGAAAATATACGATATTAATAAGTCTCATGTTCCAATGTAAAGACCATTTTAATAAAAAATTGTAAATGTTAGTACTTACTCAAATTTAAAGTTTCAAACGTCAATGTCCACAAGAAGAATCAAATTTATGTAGGGTAAAGTCGAGTGAGATGGCGCAGGTGAATTATTTCTAAACTTTCCTTTAAAAATAAGGTGTTATTTCATTTCAATTATTTTCCTACGCCTTAAATATTTTCATGCATTTATTGAATGTTTTGACAAAAATTATAATAGTTAAATTTTAAACATTTTATTGCTTCATGAAGATAGTAAATAATGTAAAGAAGTATTCTAACCTACAAATCCTTTATTTTGTTGCTGTTTCGTGGGTATAAACATGTGCGCCATCTTTCCCTCAACGATCGGGAGAGTTGGCAAATGAGAGAGATGGCATTCTATTTTGTTGTTATTAATAGTGTTTTTAGCTTACAAGTTGAGTGCGCACTTTTTTGCACTGAGCGTTTTTAGCTTTTCATTGAGTGCAAAATTTAGTCAGCTGAAGCGTTTTCAGCTTAAGAAAAAGTTGCACCGTGCACGTACACTGGCTCAGTGCGACTTTTGTGCACTGACTCCCTAGGCAAGTGCAAAGTGTAATAGTATCAGTGTAAATATGGCGGCTAACACTGCCACCGGATGCGGGCAGTGTATGGTCACGTGATATGTTGCACTCAGTACGCACTTGCACTGTACAAGCTGAAAACGCTATAATAATACGTATAATTATCTTTGCGCCTTATAGATGAAAAGAAAATTCCAGAAGAGCAATATGGACAGAAAATGACTTAATTTCGGCCATTGGTGCTGTAAAAAAGCAAATGTCGGTGAAAATGATGCATCAAGATATTATATTCCTTGTATAGGGCGCGAGAAGACACGTGACTCGAGCGACCTTGACGTGTTTAGAATCAGCTGATGTGTGTGCGCGTGTTATTTTGACAAGAACAATGTCAATTTGACGAAACCAATGTTTTGACTTATTTTGATTTTGAACTATTAAATTGTTAATATTGTACAAATTTCTAGCAGTAAGACATATAAACTTAAAAATAGATAGTAATATATTACCAGTTCAAAATCAAAATAAGTCAAAATATTGGTCCTGTCAAAGTGACATTGTTCTTGTCAAAATGACAGGCGCACACATACCAGCTGATTCTAAACACGTCAAGGTTGCTCGAGTTATGTGTCTGCTCGCGCCCTATTACATTATGAAGACCACAGCATAATGGAAATAGTGCTAAGGGAAGTTTGAGCCAAATATCCTTTTTTGGAAAGCAAAACTAATTAAAATTAGTAAAATAAAATAAATAAATATATCATCACGGCTTATTTCCCATTGCTGGGTGTGCCAATCTGCTTGCACACAGATATCGGTAATGATGAAATATTTGCACCGTGCGGGCGCTTACCAGGCGTAACCTCACGGGCACTCACCACAGGGGTCAATTTTGTGCCATTTAAAATTCAAAATATTTGGCGTCGATCGGGATCGAACCCGGTTCCCCAGATTCGCGACCTGACACTCATAAAAAAATGCATGATGCGGCAACTCCCCCAGGGTGAGATAGTTTTCTTAAATATATATTAGCATTTTAGCATTGAATAATTTAAGTTTTGTTAACAATATGTTATAAATCTATGTGCAGTTTCCTGTATGATTTTTTTTAACTGGCTTATACAAAGAAATAAATTTAGAGAGCATATAAAAAAGGTGCGCCATCTCCACTCTCCACCGACTTTACCCTATCAGTATTGCTATTTCTAATCACTCTGTGCATATCATGACAGCGTTTTACATTTGCTGTGTACGAGTATTTCAATTTGTTTTACTTAGTATTTATTAAAGAAAAAAAGTAGAATTTAACTTTGACAGATTCGAACTCGAGTGATCATAAGCATACAAGTAATTATTCAGTATACTCCATAATTTTGAGCAGAGTGATACATATAATTATAATTTAATTACATATTTTCGTTAGACGGTGGATATATCAAATTACAGTACACAGAATGATTCACATTTTTTTTAGGAAATAACCTTCAATAATCTTTTCCAGTATTTTCAAAATGTGATACGGATTTTTTTTAGCATTTTAAATTCAATAATTTAAATACATACATACGAGTATATATTAATATAATGTAACTTTTATAGACATTTATAAAAATTACTAATGTTTTTTACAAGGGGGTACACGACAAGATGCTTGCGAATAATGTAAATGGATACGCAGTAATAAAAATTTTGGCATACACTGATCTAGCAAGGAATATAATTAATATTTAATATTTACGTATAATTTTTTGTTGTTTCTTATCAAATGCAATTGGTATGCATTCTTACTAATCTAAATATATGTATGATAATTTGAACTTATCAAAACTTCTTTTGTTTTCTTTTTTAATTTCTGGTAGTAATGGTAGTGCATAACAAAAGCAGCATTATATTATATGCACAATATTAGTTTTCATAAATTTAAGTGTAGCATTACATTCCATGCAAAATTTTCATGAACTTTATTGTATTTATTTAGGCTCTAACGTCCAACAAAATTATTAATTAGTAGTATATTACCGTCCTAAATATACATCTGAAATTATGTTATGTATATTGTGTTAAATTTGTAAATATTACTGCTAATATACAGCGGATCCCAAAAAACACGTCCTGCATGTGAACCTCGAGAACTATAGACTATAAGAAATACGAACCCGGTTAAATTAGATTAAAGTTTCCCATTTCGAGGTATATAATGTCAAAATTTTAATTTTTATGGACGTCATATTGGAAAGTTTAAAAAGAGATTTTTTTAGATTTCCAACGATGTATAATGTGTCTATGTGCCTTTGTTTCAAACAGCGAAAATTCAACAATTCTAATTATTATTATTATTATTATTATTAATATTATTATTATTATTATTAATTATTATTATTATTATTATTATTATTATTATTATTATTTGACAATTATTATCATTTAATTTAGTGTATTTCGTTGTAATTTGGCTTGTAGATACTTAATATTACATAATAATGCTAAAATATAACTGGTCAGCTTAAGTCAGCTCAGGTCAGCTTAAGTCAGCTAACCTATTTGATAATAATTATTATTATTATTCAAAAAATGATATTCGACTGTGTTGGGCATGGAATTAATAAAGTTTCGGACTAGCAGTCATTCTTGACTTTATTAATTCCATTATTATTATTATTATTATTATTATTATTATTATTATTATTATTATTATTATTATTATTATTATTATTATTATTATTATTATTATTATTATTATTATTATTATTATTATTATTATTATTATTATTATTATTATTATTATTATTATTATTATTATTATTATTATTATTATTATTATTTATTTATTTTACTGTATTTCGTTGTAATTTGGCTTGTAGATACTTAGTATACATAATAATGCTAAAATAGTGCTGGTCAGCTTAAGTCAGCTCAGGTCAGCTTAGGTCAGCCGGCCTATTTGATAATTATTATTATTTAATTTAATGTATTTCGTTGTAATTTGACTTGTAAGATACTTAGTATACATAATAATGCTAAAATAGGTCAGCTGAAGTCAGCTCAGGTCAGCTCGGTCAGCTTTTTATTCTTATCCATGTAATTTTTCTCAAATAACAAAACACCATTAAAATGGTTTTCTAACGGGCCAACTTTTGGCTAAGTCAACTGACTTCGTATCTCTTATAGTTCTCGAGATGTGTAAAAGTTCGCCTGCAAAAAGAACAGGTTACTTTATAACTAATACTCTGCCAGCATACTTTTATAATGAATTGTACCTACACTATACAAAAAGTCCATTAATTATACATTAAGATATTTTAAACACTCAAACTTTCCACATTAACAAAATGAGCCGTACCTGGAGCGTGCGTGTCAGTCTCAATAGTTTTAAAAAATATCACGGATTGTAAGAATTTTTGTACAAATGTCAGGTATGTTAGTGAATTAGTGCGTATAGAAAATATGACTTAGTTTTAAAGTAAGAAAATCTTAACTATTGGCTAACATTTTTATTATTCCGATTAAAAAAAATCTTCACAAAAATTCTCGGGATGATAACCCAATTTTTTATTTAACAGACTAGAAATCGTTAAAAATTAAAACTTGTACAAAGATAAAAGTAAACAACATTGATTTAGAAAAATTGTGTAAATTTGAACAGTTAAACAGTATTCTTCATTCATCTATAAAATATTAAAAGAATTTTTGTGGTTGTAATATATTAAATTTCATCGTTCTTTTTTACCTATTAGCATTTTTACTTATAAAATATGACATATAATGTAAAAATACAAAAAAGGTACTATTGCTAAAACCTGGTAAACGCAATATAGTTAGTTAACGTAAGGTATATAGTTAACAGTTAAAAAACAATGAAGTTACCATAGAAAATAGAACAGAATATAAAAAATAAATAAAATCTGATTATAACTGTTATTATTATTATTACTTTTATTATGGGTAAATTTTGTTGTTAACAAAATATGTAAAATGTTAGTGCTAGTAAATGTGTAGATATGGAGTTTATTTAACGGATATTAAAACAGTAATGCTTATCGTATAGTACGTCCAGAGAATATCATCGTAGATATCCAAAAATGAATTTATATGAATTTCATTGTTTCTTAATTGTTACCTATTTTTTTGTTTTGATAATTGATTTTTTCTAAGAATTAAAATTTAAGCTATTTTAATTCTTCTACAGCGTTTATCAAGTTTTTTGTGTATTTTTGCATTGTATGAAAATGAAAAAAATATTAATAGGTAAAAAACTAACGTTTAAAAACGTTTTTGACTTCCCCATTTGAGACACCTCTGGTTAAAATACAGAAACAAAAAGAAGGATAAATATTCATCTAAATAAGTAGTATCTATATACCAAGTTTCAAAAATTTAGTGCACTTAGTACCAGTGTTATTAATAGGTTTATTCGCAGTAGCGATCCCGGACTAGTTTGAGCATCACACAGACTGGTCTGATTAGTACGAGACAAATCATGTGTCAGTCGGGGTCGTACCGCGACCAACTAAAATGAAACTGCGCATGCGTATGATGCTCAAACTCGTCCGGTATCGCTACCGCGAACAGACCAATTTGGTGCCTGATGAGGTGCACTTTCAAAGGAATGTAACTCTGTAACGAAAAGTTTCCGGACTGACCTTCATATAACATTTTCTACCCAAAATTACTCCCCCAATATATGGTTTTTTTTTTTGGCACACTCTTCATGAATCAGCCTGTATATTAATATTCTATTAATAAAAAATCTGATGTGGCCAGCACATAACCTCCCGTCAATGTTTAAAATAGCAATGAGCATTAAGTAAAGTATCACTTCCGATTCATCGTATGTAAAGAAAATCTAATTTGTTGTTTCAATAAATAGAAAAGTCTGTAATACGAAATTTTGGATTATATTTTATTATGTTTTTCCTAGAAAATCTGTTAAGAGCTCCAAATTAAGTACCACTTCCGATTTGCCATACAAGAATAGTCAAAAAATATGTTGTTTCAAAGTACACGAGTTTTAAATACCAACTTTGATATGTTTTAATATATTTTTTCAAGAAAATCTGTTTATAGCTTTCTGAAAAGTACTACTTCCGATTTATCAATTTTAGAAAAAAAAATCTAATATGTCGTTCTCATTATTACAAACGTCTTAAATACCAAATTTGACAAGTTTTGGAATAATCATAATATATTTTTCACGAAAATCTGTTCAGAGCTTCAAGTAAAGTATCACTTCCGGTTTATCAATTAAAAAAAATCTAATATGTCCTTATTAATATAAAAGTTTTAAATACCAAATTTGAAAAATTTTGGTATATATCAAAATATTTTTCACGAAAATCTGTTCAGACGTTCAGAGTTTCAAGTAAAGTGTCATTTCCGGTTCATCAATTGTAGTCAAAATCTAATGTGTTGTTCCCTTTTATATAAAAGTCTTAAATACTAAATTTTAAAAGTTTTTGAATATATCAATATATTTTTCTCAAAAATCTGTTCAGAGCTTCAAGTAAAGTATCACTTCCGTTTAATTAATTTTAGCCAAAATCTAATATGTTATTCCCCTTGATATGAAAGTTTATTTTATATTTTGGTTTATATTTTAATATAATTTCTCATTAAAAACTGTTATGTGCTTCAAGTAAAGTATCACTTCGGTTGTCCAATTTTACCCAAAATCTAATCAACTCTTTATATGAATCTAGAAAACTTAAATACGAAAAATAGAAATTTTCGGAAGTTTGTTGTAAGAGTTATCGTGGAGGAAAAAATCGTCACACGCACGCACACAGACATCATCGTAAAAATAGTAAAAACGTGTTGTGGAGACCCTAATTCGTGCTTATTTACTGAAAACTCACCATCGAATTTTTGGACCGATAACATTACCTCCCTTACCTATGGTATGACGGAAGGTAAAACTTACGGATAGAAAATTGGATAATTCATTATTCGAATAAAAGTCTCTTTATATGTATAATTTGAATAGAAATGTTTGTAATCTAGTTCCATTTACTATTAATTTTTTATGACTACAGAGAACATTCGTATTCGTGCTTGAAAATTAATCTGATAATCTGATAAACAAATAGTTAATATTTAATGAGTTCAAATACCGAATAACTGCAATCATCTGTCAATTTTCACAAGTTGTTAAAAAACCTATAGCGGAGTAGAATAACAAACACATTGTACATTATAAATGTTACTATACAAGAAAACAATAAAAATATTCACATACCAACTACAAGTATAGACATCAATGTATTATTGCCTCAATGCCTGCAACCTGCAAGTGGAAATAAATATTTTGTTTTTAATAATAAGAAAAAAGTCTTTTGAGTTTAATATGAAAGGATTCAGGAATAAAAATATTTAAGTACGAGTTTACGAGGGTCACGCTAGACGAATTGAAAACAGGACATGTGACATATGGTTTATTTTTTTATATATTCAAAATACATACGTAGTTCCCTTCTACAATAATTCACTTCACTATTATTTCCTTTTACTTCATAAAACTTCTAACCTATCTTCTTTTGTTTTCAAAATAATCATGAATTGCTACATCAATCTTTTCTTCAGACAAAAATTTTCCACCCGTATTTTTTTAAATCCAAAAATGAAACAAATCGTATATTGCCAAATTAGATTAGTATGCGGGTGTTCAGTGTTATATTAATTTTATATTTTTATTCGCCAAAAACTGAAGAAAATGCTTTATGGTTAATCCCATATTTTCGCTAAAAATAGTACTTTAAAAAATTGATTAAGTTCTAATTAACTTAATTTTCGCGATATCATTTCAAATGAGGTAATAACCGTTTACAATGATAATGCAATTTTTTTATGTCCAACCTGATTTGTTCATGCTTAATAATTCTAGCGAGACTCTCATTTCTATGAACCATTTTTAATGTTTTAGAAATGATAGGAGTATATCATGAAATGTAACGTCAAAGAGTTAAACAAATTTTGTTATTGAATTATGTAGGTAAACAAGTAAAGTATAGGTACCTAAGTACCTATACTAAAATATTTTAATTCACACGTCGAAGGGTCGTAACAAAATTTGTAAGATTGTAAAAAATAAGTTGCAGCTATTTTTATTATTTCGAGCGAAATGCTTTTTTATTGAATAATTCAAAACATAAAAATTACTCTTAAATCCCTTTAATTTTAATGCTTCATTTATAGTATTGTAGTGCGTTAAATAGGAAACTTTTTATCAAAATAATCTATTTTAACCCTACTATATTTATAATTTCTTGTGCCTTTTATTATGAAATATAGCCTAGGCCATCTTGCTTTCCGATAAATTAACTTTTTTCAAATATATATTTATTATATTTTCTGCTCTATTTACTCAATGTTCTTCAAATTATTTTATTACAAACTGTTTTATCTGCCTAGAAGTCGTTTGTTTCAATGTTCGGTAAAATTTGACCATTCAAAAAAGACCTTCCGCAGTACCCAGTAATCTGCGCGCGTGGTTTACAATAAAACTTCGATAATTCTGTAATCTGAACGCATAGCTATACCTTCCTCTTTTCATTGTATACTGCCGCTACTGGTATCTATAATGAATTGTTGATTGCTGTCAATAATTTCGTTATGAATCACAACTTTTCGCATTATTTAAATTTAACATTGAAAGTACTTTATACAAAGTAAAATTTAATGCCGATATTAATATTTTAATTTAGTTTAACCTATAGTTTTACATTCTTAATACCTGACATATTATGTAAATAAATACAAAGGGATTTTTCATTTAGTCTTATTTGAAATTTTGTGCAATTTTATACAATTTTCTGTTTAACACAAATTATTCTGTAAGTTTTGTTTAGTACATTTTGTAGTTAAAACTTAAAACCAATGTAAAAGATCACCTGTACTACCCTATTTTTACCCTACCCTAAACAAAAACGTCAAATCAACCCCTTCTATTTTAACGTTATCTTTCATCGTCTGGATTGCATGTCGTGCCAATGCTGCACCCAAGTGTGGTGGGGGAACCAAGTTCACGTAACGTAACTCTCTCTGTCAATGACACATTGTTGTTCATTCTCACTCCTACTCATACCTACTTTCATACATAACACGCTACTGCATCATGACGTCATTATTATACATCAGCCAATCGCGTAATTGTTGACATTGTTGCCAATGCTAGAGAAATTATGCAATTAAAATAATAAAATAGAAGAGTATATACTTTCTTTGTTACTGGTACCTACAATGATCAGCTTCATACTTACTTAAAAATGAAAAACTATAGTTTGCTAAGATCCATGAAATTAAAATATTATTTTATATACAAAAATTATATCTTCAAGACATATTACTCAAAGAGGGATGCTGGGTGTGCCATAAAACTTTTAGTCATAGGTTTTTGTATTGACATATTTGTACCGTAAAGGGTCACCTCTCAAATACACTCAAAGTGCTGTGGAAAGTGCTTCACTACACAGATCACTTTCATGCATTTTGAAAATTGAAAATAACTTTCATGTTAATTCCGGCCGGATTCTAAACCGAACCGTCAGATATAAATATAAGGCAGGAATAAATAAAATTATTTAAATGGCAATAACAGCTCTCTTTATGTAGCTTAAATGCACCACAAATATTTTCATTTGCTCTAAATTATAAAATGATAAGTTTGGACTTGGCTAATAATAATAATAATATTGATAAGTATCACCTAATAACTTAACCTAAAAGAAATAAAATCAAAGAAGGTTCATTTCTATTCCGTACTACATAAATCGCATACAAATGATTTTTCAATCTGCTTTACCCGTTGTCTCGACACAGAATGAATGAAAATAATTGAAACCCCCGTATTTAAGCTACATCCACTACGCCTGTGGAAGAGACATTCATCAGCACCACGTGAATTTGCGCATAATGCTCGCACTATGTATACAACATCTATCTCTCTCACTCTTATGCGTTCCCAACTCCTTACATCTCGTTTGTAAGCTATGTATATGATCTAAGGTCCCATACCTGCGGCCGCGATGAACTTAGTAACCGGCACCGACTTCCATTTAATTTTTTCAGGGCAACCGGCGCCGGCAGCCAGTGCACTTCCTAAATATAAACATAATTACCATTTAGAATAAAATATTTTGAAAATAACACATTTAAATATTTTTGATAATATTTTAGTATTAAATATTGACTGAGTATGTGTATACAAAAAAAAAAACTATTTTAACAAATGTAAAAAACTTAATTTGAGACTATATGATTTACATTTTAATTTCGATAATTTTATGTGCTTATTACATGCCCTATTTAAATTATCAATGTTTTGACATATTGAAAGAACATCATTCTATAAAAACTGTAAACAAAACATATTTTAAACCATTCATTATTTGTACATTCATTTTTGAGATAGTGGGAATCAAATAACCATATTTTTTACTTCTTGTTAGACAAAGAAATATATCTTCTCGCAAAATTAGTAGGTATATCTTTTTTTTAAATCATTCGCATCTAAAATCTACAAATATTTATTTCTTAAGTAGATAAATAAGAATCATAAAATTTTAATTATGCAGAAATATATGTATCTTGACAATAAGTTTTGAAGTAATGCAGCATTCGATTGTTGGCAACATCATAAAAACGACAAACCGTCCACCACTGTTGCCGCGTTTCCAAGAAATGTCCACTCTCCACTCTTTGACTCAACTCGCAACGCTGTTAGACTACCTGCTAGGTGGTCGGCAGGCAGCAAGCACGCTACATTCGTGGCAGTCTAGTCTGTCCATTGGGCGTCTAGTGAGTGTTTGTGTTGTGTGTGCCAAAATGACCGTTCAACATGAACCGCCGAACCCTTTCGGGAAACCGCCACAAATGTCCGAATTCCAACGAATAAGAACATTTTTATACAACAAACATGAAGGAGCTGTATTCGGACGAGACCCGAAAAACTGGGGTGAGAAATAAACTTTGTAGGAATTGAGAAAGTTTTGTAAACATCTACAGGTGACGCCAATAAAGAACTTCCTAAAAAGTTTTGTTTGTTGTGGATGTTTGTGCCTTTGAAGGCAATGTTAAATGGTTATGTTATATTTTTACAATGATATGAATTGATTTAAGCATCAGATCGATTTTTAAAGTCGTTCACCCACCTTGGTGTGCCATGCTTTGTGTTTACCTGGGCGTTTCTAACCTTCCGCAATCTTCGAATTTATAAACGAAAGACTACCAACAATTTCACCACCCTATTTCACAAGGTTACAAAGTTTTAGTAGAAGAAAAATAAAATCTTGTTAAAGTTGATTTCATATAAAATAATTGTGAATCATCGCTGAATAATAATTTATAACTTTTTGGGGCGTGGTGCTATAATACATCGCTAAAATTTTAAATTTAAATTTGCGTGATCTTAAATTATTTTTTTATAATACTTAGATATTTACTTCCATATGTATATTTATTAAATGTTAGATGTTTCCTTTAGTTTACGAAAGATAATCCAAGGTGCGCAAATTGAAAAACAATATAAAAAGTTCTGTGAAGCAGTAACAAAAAAAATTCTTGTTGCCAAATACGCACAAGCAATAACATTTTTAAATTTTGAAAATTTTATATACTAAATAATATTTTAAAAATTGCAATGAAAAAAGTTATAGACAGTTAAAATATAAAAAATAGGTCAGACTCGTATTTTCAGCGCTGCTTCCGAAGTAGCGCTATTTCGATTTTTTAAATTTTCTTTTATGAATAGAGAATAGGTTTCATATTATTGTAAATGAAACCTATAATATTAGTGCCATAGTATATACAATTAATTTATTTTTATTTCTGTAATTGAAGTTGTCAGTTAAAGTAGTGATTTTTCGGAAATAGCGCTACTTCAAAAGGTAAGAATATGGGCCATAGAATCTGCTAGATGCATTACCAGAGTTTTACTTTATTTATTTTGTGACAATAAAAAAAAAATATGATTTATATGCATCCAATTCAATTATGTGGTCTCGTGGCCGCGTGCCTGAGTGTCAGGTCGAGAATCTGGGGAACAGGGTTCGATTCCGACCGACGCCAAATATTTTCAATTTTAAATGGCACAAAATTGACCCCTGTGGTGCACTCTCCACGCCAGCAATGAGTGCCCGTGAGGTGATGGCTGGTAAGCGCCCGCACGGTGCAAATATATCATCTTAACCGACATCTGTGTACAAAGCAGATTGGCACTCCCAGCAATGGGTAATAAGCCGTGATGATATATTTATTTATTTTTTTCAATTCAATTATCACATTTTATTTTACACATTTCGTAACCGAGAAAATTTTATTTAAAATTTTATAAAAGTTACTTCTTCATAGAGATAGCTATGGTATTGAAATAAAATCACAAATATAAATTTAAAATTGTACAAAATCAATAAGAATTTTTTTTTTTTTCAACAAATAAACTGGTTTAAAGCAAGTTATTGGCATTTTTATTGATTTAGATAAGATCAGTTGTTTAAATAATTTTCAAGTAAACACATAGGTACTGTATTGAATATTTCATGATGTTTGTTTGTTGGCTGTTTGTCAATTTTTAAAACCTTCTGTGCACAGTAGCACGAATTCAAGTTTGTGGTCTCGCAGCCAAGTTAGTTGTGAGTTTATTATTATCCTGGGATGCGTCGGCAGTTTTTAATTCCTTCCTTATGCACATTTATTTCAGTTTGCCCCGGATGCAAATTCATCCTAATGTAAAATTAGATATCGCGCGCAAATTGTGATTTTAATTATTCACATCGACTCTGGCAACGTCGCCAGATTTTCTTGTCACCTGTAGAGAAAGACAGATGT
The DNA here is from genome assembly GCA_963082715.1 of Harpalus rubripes. Lineage (NCBI taxonomy): Eukaryota > Metazoa > Arthropoda > Insecta > Coleoptera > Carabidae > Harpalus > Harpalus rubripes. Next base: position 36,076,054 of record OY720457.1, on the reverse strand, counting down.
GAATTTCTCCCCTGACCCTTTGAGTTATATAAGAGAATATTTAATTATAAACGCCCTGTCAACGTAAAGGGAGCAGGAGCACGGATAAAGTTTCACAATTTAGATCTAAGTTAGCCGGATGGATCAATGAAACATAAGTTGTTTGCATTTTTTCATTTCCTATATTTTCTCTTGTTATTAAGGTAATTAGTATAAATTTTGTTTTTGTTTACCTTTTTAACCTAAATATTCCAATAATTGTACTAGTTATTTAAATCAATAATTATCTAAGAATGTAAAATATCATTCACAAAACGAAAATAATTATGAATGAAAGTTTATTTTCAAAACATATATGTCTCAAAATTAAATCCTTTTATTGTTTTACCTGTAGTAATTTAAAACTAAAAGAACTATTATTAATTTCAACATAGAAATGCTAATCTGCTTCACTGGATATGAAACTAATGCAAAATTAATATTCAGAGTAAAGAGTAAACGTGAATATGCATTGATTTATAACACTTTACAAACTTTACATAATTTTATTATGTTTTCGTGTTTGCTTTAGTAACAATTTGACTCACTTTAGTAAAACAAATAAGGTACTATAGTCCATTCGCTGAGACGAGATTATGTGGAACTAATTTTTGAACAACGGCATTCTCATTCTATTGGCAAAAAGATGATAAATTTAGAGCCAAACCAATAGAATGACTATTTTTCTGTTCTCGTCTCAGCGAATGGAGTATAGAAACAAGTAGAGAAGTAGATTTGTTTTTCAATTATTAAACTAATATGAAACTCCCCTAATCTTGAGAAGCCTTTCATTGATACATTACATTGTTCAGTAAAGGTTAACAATATTCTCGAGGACTCGAGGTGTACATTACACATTCCTATGGTTATAACAACCACTCATATTATTAATATCATATAACTACTCATATCAGATTATTTATGCGTCAATATTTTATTAATACTTTGACGTAAACAAATAAATATATGATCATGGCATATATTACCCATTCCTGGGTGGCCAATCTGCTTTGAAAACAGATATTGGTAATGATGTTATTATTTGTACCGTGCGGGCGTTTACCAAGCGTCACCTCACGGAAACCCATTGCTGGCGCGGAGAGTGCACCACAGGGATCACAAAGTACAACAATGACTAAACAATTTAAGCATGGCCATTTGAAAGAACATACAAAAGTGTTCTAAAAATGTGCAAACCAAAATCCATTATTATTTCACACTTGGAAGATATTCATTTTCGCTTAGATATAGTAACTGAGCTACGCATTTTTTTTTTCAAAAAATGACTAAACTCCTTTGAAATGGTCTCCTATTAGGGCAACTTTTTTCGTAGTTTAACCGTCTTATATTGAGATATTTAGCATATAAAATAAAAGCCAAAATTGTGTAGCTTTAAAATCGAGTTTAAATATTGTTATCAAATTTCTTTTAATCACATACATAATCGTTTACATAAAATATTTTCACAAACATATCCATAAATATCTGGAAAAGTGAAATTAATACAATTTTTTTTCTATTTCAGCGAAAATCGGCCTCTTTTATCTTATCTTCTATGGCGTTTTGGCGGGCTTGGTCGCCATCTGTATGTGGGTATTCTTCCAAACACTAGACCCGCGTATTCCAAAATGGAGGTTGGATGAAAGTGTGATTGGCACCAACCCTGGACTAGGATTTCGACCCATGCCCGGTGCTTCTAACGTGGAGTCAACACTCATTTGGTTCCGAGGCACAGAAAGAGAAGACTACAGACATTGGGCTGAAAGCCTTGAAGAATTCCTTGCAGGTTAGAAAAATAAAATTATTTTGCCGGATAGTATTTACAATAGGGCACAAAGATGTCTCCAGTGGAGTATGTGACCATATTCGAATTTCAATATATGTTATAAAATATAAAAACTAATCACTATACCTTCTAATTATAATAATAAAAACTAAACATTAATTTGTAATACGATTGTTATTAGCAATTTAATGTTTTGGATAAGGGAAATATTTGAAAATCCTGTAATCAATCTCAAAAAATTAGAGTGACAAGTAAAGTCATACTTTTACAGTGTAAAACTGTCTCAGGATTAGCCTATCACTGACTTGGAAATTTAAACTTGTGCGATACTTAATTTTTATGTGGGAAAGCCAACATTAGATTAAAAAAAATAACATTTACTTTTCATTATACATATAACTTCACCTTCGAGTAGTTCAAAGAAATATATGTTGAAATTTAACATTTTAAATGCAAATTTTACTTTTCTTATATACAGCTAAGATTAGCTAAGATCCCTGTTTCACTGTATCTCGATTGTCGTTTTGATTAAAAATATGAGTATTGCAATAAATCGGGGAAGGAACTTGCATTATTGTACTCTGTACTTAAGGCAGAACTTGTTTTTTGTAGTTAATCATACACGTCTTGAAAATATTGTGAACAAATGTTCTTTTTACTTCCTTGTACGAAATAAAGGAAGTATTGTAATCGCGAAAAATTTCGGTTTTGAGATTTCAATGGAAATATCCATTTTGACCATCCCTGAATCCATTCTGACTAATTTCGTCGTGACGTCTGTACGTACGTACGTATCTCGCATAACTCAAAAACGGTAAGCCGTAGAAAGTTGAAATTTTGTATTTAGGACTCCTATAACATCTAGTTGTGCACCTCCCTTTCTGGTCATTACATAATTTCCAGAAATGGTACTTTATTTGAAGCCTATAATAAATTTTAATGAAAAACTATATTAAAATATAATCCAAAACGATTCAAATTTGGTATATAAGACTTTTATATCAATTGGAATAACATAGCAGATTTTGGTTAAAACAGGCTAACCGGAAGTGATATATTACCTGAAGTTGTTAACAGTTTTTCTTGATTAAAATGGTTTCATTTTGATTTTAGAAATAAATGCTTCAAATAAGAGTTTTAGAGAATTAAATTGTGCGTCTAGCACATCAAGTATTATTAAATTAGCCCTTTGTATGAGCGAGATATGTAAATATAAAACTTATATACTTTTTGGTTTTTGTAATGAAGCTTGCTATGGATTATGACAAAAAATAACAAAAAAATAAAAAATAGATGTTAATGTCAAATTACGTCAAACACGTGCAATTTTATAATTGGGTCTATACTTCATCTTCATATTGGTCTTGCGTACAAGGAAGTCGTGTGGTGTCCACATCAGATTTTTTTAATTTATGTTATAAGGGGTTCGTGTTTATCATCAAAATGAATTTTCAGCTTGCCATGCCATGTACAGGATGTAACAGCTAAACGAACTGAAATAATTTTTATATTATTACAGATACAATAAAATACAATCTTATAGAAGACCAGGGGGGACATCCGATTAAAGAAGAAAATATTTTCTTAAAACAGAGGTTCTCAGAATTCAACCATATGATTATTTTATACCCTTAAATTGCAGACCTTTTCAATTTAACGGCTATCTCTGTCTATCGCTGCAAATAGTAAGTAAAATGCGCAGATCCCCATTCCCAATGCCCATATATCTTCTCTCTTTAAATTGAAGGTCTTGGTCAATATTTTTTATGTAAAGATATAAAATAATAAATAAAATTATATGGTTGAATTCAGAAAAAAATAATCTATCGAATGTTGTGTTGTAACTTGAGAACCGCTGGTTTAAAACAATTTTTTTTCTCTAATCGGATGTCCCCCTTGGTCTTATATAAAATTGAATTTTTTTTTTTTTGTATCTTTAATAATATAGCAATGGGGTAGAATAGTGTGACGTCAAAGAATAACGTATAGCTACTAAATAAATTACAGCTGACTCGTCCACCATTTTCGACCTAACCTCAAAAATCTTAACGAACCGTATTTTTTCTACTTTTATTATTTTAAATTATATTTAATTATGAAAAATAGTTACTATATAAACTTATAAGAAATGCACGTTTATTAAATAATTTACTGCGTTAATTTTGGCACCAACATGGCGGACGAGTCAGCTATGCATTATCTACGAGATTATCTAGTAGCTGTAGTATAACGCGAAATGTGAAGCATTGTCCTAAATAAAAACGATACTTTCTAAGAAGACTGTATTGACAGAACACATAAGGGTAAGAATTTAAAGGCTTGTAATTTTATGCTGATATTATTGTTATTATGAAGAAGTTAACTTTGAGATATTGATAACATCAAATTGTAAACATTTCTCTATTACGTAATACAATATATACACATTAATAAATAACAAAGGTTTTATTTCAAATAAAATCAACTCTGCACATTCTGAACTACAGAGTATCAAGTTTGCGCAACTTCAAGCATATCCGAGAGTTTACCGACATACCGATTGAGATTTTGTTTATTGGCGTTTTTGAGCATTTTCAAACTAGTTCTTTTCAGAACTTTAGATTTTTTCTTTTTAAGTTTACGTACCGTACATAACTCCGTCTATCAACATTACTATATTAATAATATGTCGTGTTCTTAGGGTACTGTAACCTAAAAATGAATGATAGCTTAAATAGCTAACTTTTCTGAATTAAATAAGATATTGGCGACGAAATGAACTGCTTAAAATTATAGTTCTTATTTGTTGAGGCAATAAAGTTCACTTTGAAAGATGTGTTTACCGGTAGGACAGTTGTTTAAATGAAGCGCGCCACATATGACGTAATTACTGAACTACCCTATTATGGGGGAGTTTAGTCATGTTGAAATGTAACGATTTTTTCACATTACTGCAATATAAAGTAATAAAATATGGCATATTTTTTGTACAAACGATATTAAATTTATCGTTAGGTAAACCGCCCGCAATACGATGACGTATGTAGCATCTTTGGTTCGCCGTAGTTGTCCGCTATGAACGCTAGTTTACAATGAAAACATGAACGGATGTCTTCTATATTTGATATTAAAACGTCAAATTCAATGTCAAATCGCAAAAAACAAATTATTTGATTTAAAATATGTAGATGTAAAACCTAGAAAATACGATAAACAAAAATGAAATTGTCAAGAATCAAATGTAAACATAAACAGGTGGTCGTGTTTTGCTTCTGTCTCTTTCTTTTAGGTACGTATGTCGTGACCTAATTCGCGCATAGTTGATGTTATGTAGGCCGTAATGACGGGAAGAAAATATTGCAAAAGTTTAACATTGTTTTTCTCCGGTATTTTTTTTAAATTTTACAAAATATAAAAGTAAATACGCTTTAGATTTAAAAATATTTTAACATATAAAAAATCAAAAATTCGAAAACTCCCCCATTCGAGGTAGCTCGTTTAACTGTTACAGCCTGTATGTACTATTTTTACGAAAATGATTTACGTTTGTCTTTGGTTCTATTATCTGGAACGCTACATACTTGCGTAAATGCCAAATCGACTTAGTCTGTAATATTTAATTCAAGCCGTGTCGAGTAAATATTGTTTGGATTTTGATTGAGGTAGAGTCACTCGCTTTGTTTACATAGTTTTGCGTAATGCACCTGACACCCGCAATTCAAATTAAATTTAGATAATCATTCTATTTTAGTACATTATTATGTTATCAATGAAGAATATTTTTAGAAAAAACAAATTATTTTTAACACTCTTGGACATTGAACAAGATCTTGCTATTTTTTAGAATTCTAATTTCGAAACTGTGGTACCAGAATATACAAAGAATATATTTATTACGTCAAAACTTTTCCATTTTAGTTTATTACAGATTCGGTTCCAAATTCCAATTTTAGTAAAAAAATTGATAATCTTATTGATATTTTTCCAAGGTTTTTAATACTTTATAATTACTATTTGTTTTTATGGTATTCAATTAACAATTAGTAATGTACAAATTATATGCTTATTTCATTATTTTTATGTGATCTCATGGCCATGTGCCTGAATGTCTGATCGCGAATCTGATGACCCAGGTTCGATCATGACCGATGCCAAAAAATTATTACGAATTTTAAATGGCACAAAAGGACCCCTGGGGTTCACTCTCCACATCAGCAATGACTGCTCGTGAGGCAACATCTGGTAAACGGCCAAACGGTACGAATATTACCGATATCTGTGTACATGGAAGATTGGCACACCCAGCAATGGGTATGCCGTGATAATATATATTTTCTTGTTTTCATTATTTTATTTCGATAGTGTACTTAATAAAACCGATTAATGAAAATTTTATTACATAGTTAAAAGCATTCTATTTTAAGATTTTATTGTTTATGCATGTCTAGAAATAAATTTCAAAAGTTAATAACAGTAACGAAAATGTCAATCATAAATTCTAAGAAAAATACATATAAAATTAAGTAAATATATCATTACGGTTTATTACCCATTGCTGGGTGTGCCAATCTGCATTTTACACAGATATCGGCAATGATGAAATATTTGCACCGTGCGAGCGCTTACCAGGCGTCACCTCACGGGCACTCAGTGCTGGCGTGGAGAGTGCACCAGTGGGGTCTATTTTGTGCTATTTAAAATTGGAAATATTTGGCGTCGGTCGGGATCGAACCCGGTTCCCCAGATTCACGACCTGGCACTCAGGCACGCGGCCACGAGAAAAAAACCTACATTATAATTCTATATTTTTTCTACAGTTTACAAGACTCCTGGTTTAACTCCCGGTAGAGGACAGAACATTTACGACTGCGACTACGATCGCCATCCTGGACCCGGACAGGTTTGCGACGTTGAAGTTAAGAAATGGCACCCATGCACACAGGAAAACAACTTCAACTTCCACAAATCTGCTCCATGCATCTTCCTCAAGCTGAACAAAATCTACGGTTGGCAACCCGAGTTCTTTAATAATTCTCAACAACTGCCCGAGGCGATGCCGATAAGTTTGAAGGAATATATCACTGACATGGAGCAAAAGGGCAACAAAAAGAGGGTAAGCAATTTAACATTCTAGATTTCACAAACGACATTTTATCATTTTATAACTGGTCGTGCATTTGTAAGTTCGTGGTAAAACCAGCCTTGATTGAAGTAAAAAGTCGTTATAATTGTAACGTATACTATAACCAGTAACGTGATGTTAATTTGGTGTGATTGTGTGACAGCTGGACACAATATGGGTGAGCTGCGAAGGGGAAAGCCCAGCAGACATTGAAAACATTGGCCCTATCGATTACATCCCAGAACGAGGTTTCCAAGGCTATTTCTACCCTTACCAAAACTCTGAAGGATACTTGAGTCCTTTAGTTGCTGTACATTTCCGCAGACCCAGAAGTAAGTAAAAAAATATATTTTTACTATACTAATTTATTATCTTAATAATTACCTATTACTTTTGTAAATATACATATAATACAAACTAATAAAACTATAATAACTGTTGTGTCGAAATTTAAACGTAGTTCTCTGAAAGAAATTTATTGTCTGGAAAATGCTTTGTTTTCTGAAAAAAATACATCCATGTAATACAAACAATAAATATTTTTTCCATTTATCAGAATTACAGCAAATTTTTAAGCAATTTTTTATTGCATTATACACTTATGGTTGATCTGATAAATAATATTCAACGAATACGCCCGTTATCTTTTATTTCATTTATATTACTGTATAAAGTAGTCCGTTAAACATAATTTCAGGTTAAAATGTGTCAAAATTTTATTTAAATAGAAAAAAACTGATTTTTTATTTTATTTTAGAAAATTTGGAAATTCAAGTGAAGTGTAAAGCATGGGCAAAAAACATTGTACACTTTGACCCTTATAGAAGATTTTCTAAACATTCACCTGGTAGCGTTCGCTTTAGATTGAGAATGGATACTAAAAAAAATTAATATACAAATTTTATATAAATTATAAATTCACATTGGAATATTTTTTTTATTGTTTTTAAATCTGAAGAATTGCGGCTTTAGAATTGGAGTGTTTTAATTATTTTGCTTAAATAAAAAATATAAGTATGAATGTTGTTAAATGATTTTAATTTATAGCCGGTATCTTGATAAACGTTGAGTGCAAGGCCTGGGCAAGGAACATCAAGTACAGCAGAGCCGATCGTTTAGGATCCGTTCACTTTGAGCTGATGATCGACTAACCAATCTAATATTTTAGGTCTTGGACATAATAAGTCCGTATTAGATGGAAATCATGAACAATTTTATTGAGTGACAAGTAATTCAGGTGTTTTGAATCAATTGGGTAGACAACATTGACCAATTCAAATATTTTAAGATAACGTAAAGTTTTAAGCTATGAATCTCGTAATTTTATTAGATTTTATGTATTTTTATGTTTGAGTGGCGTATTACAGTGTGCCATTATAATACTGCCCATTTTAATTGTAAAGTTTTCAGAACAGTATGTCAATTGCCGGCTATGTGCCTTTGGAGCCATATTGGCAAGTTTCGTCCATTTTAAAATCTAAAACGACAATAAATTTGACAGGATAATGTAATTTAATATTATTTTAAATAAGTCTTGAAAGCATGAATATCATGCCAACAAAATAGTATTTATATTTTAATTTTATTGCATCGTAGTTTTTAATCTATTATAGAGTCATTTAAATTTTGCACTTATAACAACCAATTACATCATAATACATATCAAATTTAATGTATTATTTACGTTATTTATGAATTCATTTGTATGTAATTTTGTTTTTGTAATTTTAAGGGTATATTTGCTTTTAGGAATTATTGTCTTATATTTGAATCAATTCTGTAAAGTAAAATGCAACCGTAACTTACTTAAGTTATAGTAGATAAAGTATTAATTTTATTTCTTTACAAGAAATAAAATATTCAATGAATTGTAAATTTGCAGTGTGAACAAATTTTAATAACAATGTATAATTTTTCAAATGTATATAAAATTATTTTTGTTAATATACTTACATTTCTTGTTTTAAGTAACATGAGAAAGTATTTATATCCCTTAAAGACACATATTAAGGTAAGATACAAAAATCTGATGTGGTCAGCACATTACCTTCCGTCAGTTCACCGTCAGTTCTATGGTAAATGTCATACAGAAAGTTCCTTGCAAATGATTATATTTCTTGTACATTACCTTAAGGCAGTTGTATGTATTTTATACAAATTCCATACAGAAAGTTTCTAGCAAAAGATCCTATATTTACAGTAAAATTATAACACATACATACACTGTCAACTGCACTTGACACTGACACCTTTCAATCAGAATTTTCTTAATATAGCAGCTGTTTCCAGAGTTATAGCATAGCTGGCTAATATATGATATTTAATTTCTTTATATTTTTTTTAACTCTATATCCATTTAATATCAAGTATAAAATGCATTCAAATCGTATAGAGAATAAGATATTCTTTAATATTTATAATAACATTAAATGTGAAAAAATGATATTTAATATCGTTTTTTCAAGAAAAACTATTAAAATCTTCAAATGAGGGTACTTCCGGTTGATCAATTATAACCAAAATCTAATCAGCTCTTCACATGGATGTAACGAAGAGGAATACGAAAGAATTATAATTTTTAGAATTGTAGTAGAGTTATCGCATTAGAAAATTTTGTCACACACAGAGAGAGAGAGACATTGTAAAAATAGTAAAATCGTATACTAGGGACCCTAAAACGTGCTTATTCATCAAAAACTCACCACCGAATTTTTTGACCAAAGACAATACCTTCCTTACCTAGAGGTGACGGAAGGTAATAAAATTATACAAAATAAAAAATTTGAATACGACTTAATGCATGATAGGGTATTAAGTAACACGGAATTGAGGGAATTCATATTATAAACAAGAAAAACACATTTTAAATTAATAATAATTTATTTAATTTTGCTACAAGAATAGTGATATTACTTAAAAAAATTTGATGTTTATCAACATAATACAAAACTTTTCTTTATTGGTATTTCGACGCGTGTTCGTTTTCCTGACGACGTATTTAAATTTATTTTTCCTAAATAATACAATACAATGAAAACTACAAAAATAACTTTCAGTGATACACGCGCATATCAGATGAAAAATTATTCACATTTTTGGATATTCTAAAAATTCATAACTAATTAATCTAATAATTTATTTTAACAAAGTAGCTAATATTTACTGACCTTGTAAGCAAAAATTATGGTAAATATTTTTAAATTATTTGCTACAGAGTTGCTACATAGGAATTCATAAAAAAGGAATATGCATTCAATTAAAATTTTTGTACAATATAGAACAATTTAAAAATAAATCAGAAAAGCCACTACACATATTTTGTAGCTAAATTACTTTAAATCAATAAACAAAATACAATTCATGGATAATTCCAATAATAATCTACAAACTTGATGGATAAAAGTTATGACATATACGTACAAAACAAAATAATGATGATTTTGCTTAAATTACAATCGAATAACACAAACGCACATAACTTCCTTTTAACTTCGAAATTAATTTCTCTTTAGAACACCTCAGTACTAAAGAACATTTTATACATAAAAAAATTAAATTCGAATATAGCAACAATGATCCAAATTAGCAGGTACTAGCACATTAGACTGAGCAGAGAATTCGCGTACGCCATTGGTTTCACATTCGGATGGGGCTGCAAAAAAAATCAAAGAATGATTGTAGTATAAAAAATCATTTTCAGCTGAGGCAATGTTTCCTTTTGATTAGAAATTTATACTAATTACACTAGACAGCAGTGTTTCCCAAACTTTTTATTATCGCGACCCCCTTAAGCAGGGGGGCACTCTGGAAGAAAAGTTGCCCCATCTTCTACAGAAAATCGTTATGTTTTTATGTCTATTGTTTTTTTGTATATTTTTTGTTTACTGTATTTGTAAGGAAATTACAATGCAGACTGCTGTAAATAAGTATAATATCTATAAAAAAAATGCCTCTTCTAAAATCTGTGTTGCCCAAGTTTGGGGTCTGCCTTTCAGACTTCAAAAACTCTATACACCAATCGAAACTGTTTTAAAAGTGTATTACAAAAGTATTTTTGTGTGAAGTAGAAGTTAACCTCGTTCAAATTCAAATCTGGACTTTCCGATTTCTAATAATTTCTTCAATGCACTAGGAAAAGTTAATTTATTTACAGTTATTTGTAATTATTTTTTTTAAGTAAATAATTTGCTATAAATGCTGATGTAGGAAACTAATTTGTATCAACTGGATAAAAATGTTTTTTTATAGTTTGGGTAGTCGTGTTGTACACAAGTGTTTGTTTACATATGGATATAAGATTAAGTTTATAAGCGTTTTTCAATAGAAAATATAATAAAATACTCGTCATTAAAAGGTAAAGTAACTGGTTTATATAGTTGATAATTTTTGAAATACTTCGCATATTCTAACCTACAACAAAAATAAACTTACCACAGCTTCATATGTAGTAAACTTTGGTTCCATATCTTTTCCTTTCAACGTAATAAATGCTCCTTTGTTTCCCATAGTATCACTAAAAACAAATTAATAACATCATTTCCTATAATAAATTCACATCATCTCCCACATAGGGTTAACATAAAACCAACTATCACGAAGTCAACAATTCAACGTTGAGTACTTAAATTTCGCCTCATTCAATCATGTTCGCAATTTTTCTCAGACTAATTGTAAAATACATTATTCAGCAAGCAAGTAATAATGGCTATAACTCAGAAGGATAGTTTGTAAAGCGAGCTGCAGGCAAATGTTGTAATTTGTCCACATGATCCACACGCGAGTACAATACTAATTCTATAAACAACTTTCCAATACGAAATTACACTTTTCTGTCTGGATAAATATAAGAGGAAAGTTAGTTACAAAATAACATAATTCACATCGACCTCTATTCCGTGATCCACCGGCTAGTTCCTTAGAAAATCGCTTATAAAGTTGACGTTTTCAACGTTCACTCTTATGCTATGCTCTGTTCCACTTAAGCCATTCAGTAGATGGCACTGGCAACAGCGCAAATCTGAAGTAGCCGAAATTACATTGGGTAAACTTGTCTCTCCGTAATACTGACAGAGCTGGGATAGATACTTTGAAAAAGTATCTTCGATATTTTTGTAAGATACTTACATAAATTTTGTTAGAGATACTTAAATATCTAGATACTTTAAGTGTAAATTTTTAAGATACAAATCATTTTAAAAAGTATCTTAGATATCTACTTGAAAATATCTTAGATACTCTTAAAATATCTTAAATACCCTTCAATTATCTTAGATACTTTTAAAATATCTTAAATACGCTTAAAATATCTTAGATACTTCTAAAATATCTTAGATACTCTTAAAGTATCTTAGATACTATAGTATTTTAGATAATCTTAAAAATTTTAGATACCTAAAAATAAATTTGGTACTTTTAAAATGTCCTTAGTATCTTTCACGTACCTTAAAAAATATTTTAAATGGGTAATTGAAAATGTGCATATACTTAAGAATAATTTTCAAAATATATTAACATATTTTTAAAAATGTGATATTGTGATGTGATACAAAAAACAAAAATCTTCACAGGACTAATGAGAAAGGAAGCACGATGCACTACAACCTTCTACTACGCACTAGTCTTGTTTGAACAAGCTAAATAATATCTTTATTAATAAAAAGATACTTCAACTGCATTTAGATACCTTAAAATATCTAGATACTTTAAAAGTATCTAAATGCATTAAAAGTATCTAAAATAAAAAAAGTATCTTAAATATTTTAGAAGTATCTAAAATACATTTTTAAGATAAAAGATACAGATAATTTTTAAAAGTATTTAAAATTAAGATACATTACCTATAAAATAGGAAGTATCTAAGATAAAGTATCTAAGATATTAAAAGTATCTTAGATATCATCGTGTATCTTTTTTCGTAAGATACTCCCAGCTCTGAATACTGAACGGCTTAAATGGAATAAGGTATAGAAGCATTTCCGTAGATACTTTTTTGTTTGTTTTACATTGATATTTCCAACTATGATGAACAAAAACTAGTATAATGTAACTGAAGACTCGTAGTGTAGTATAAGAGGTTTATAGTGCCTTCTTACCGTTCAAATTAACTTGAAAATTAATGTTAAACATTTTTTGTTCATTTTAGTTCGATAGTAACGAAACAGATGAACTTGGCAACGTTGCACTAATTATTTTTATTATTTTAATATTTTTTGTCATGTTATAAAAAACTTTGAATACTAAAATTGGTACATAAATTTAATATAATAATTTTACAATAACAAAAACGCTCTATTGCCATATAACTTTCTTCGACCACATATGTTCAAATACTGAACTCATTTCAGTACTTTTTTTATTAAATGCAAATTAATTATGTATTTATATGCTCAATATACTTTTATTAATTAAAATTATAAGTTTTAGTAATTACTTTAGGTATTAAAAAAACGAAAAATGTTATTTTCACTCATTAAGCCAGTGCGTAAACTTGTGAGGAAGAATTATTTCCTGACGTATTTCATAAATGTTGTCAAGAGGGTATCTATCTATTAGTATTTATACAAATTTAGAAGAGAATTACAATTAGCCCTTACACTGTTTTTAAAGTATGCTAAAAAAATCAATGTTTTTAAATATTATTTAACATAATTCCCCTTTCCCATTTTATTATACCATTGTCAGTTGTAGCTGCCACGCGTTAAGTTGAGACTGAACCTGCGCTGGATCTACGTTACATTCGCTAAATTAAAAATTTGTAGTAATTTAGAAAAAATATAACCCGAAAAAATGAAAAACATCTTAAAATTTAGTATTTATGATTCAAGCAAGAGGAAGGTTTCACAAAAAAAATGTGGAAGAATAGTCCATTATTAGAAAACATAAAAAAATATAACTCAAAGGAAAAGATAAATGCTCTTACCAATAGTTGGGTGCTGAGAACACTGTGATACACTTGCCATCATGATCAATCTGATATCCCTCGTTCTTTACTTCGTGACTTCTGATGACATAGTCAAGTTTATTAAGTTCCAAGAAACGCTTGGTGACATCGGGTCCAAACTGGCAGCCTACTCCGCGTTTAGAAGGAGCGCGACCTAGTTGAGGCTGCGGATCAGACCACAACAACTCGCACATCGGACCTTCTTCCGGGGGTTGTCTATTTCGATCTAAAGATCTTATTTCTGTAAGAGTTACGTCGTCACGGGTGAATAAGCCTCCGTGCATTACCTAAATAATAAAAAATAATAATCTGTATATATATAATTTAACGGAGCGATTTAACACATAACCGTAAATGTCCAGCTGTCATGTTGAACTAAATTTTATTGAAAATATATTCAAAATTTGATAATTTAATCGTGATTTTTATAAATACATGCAATGCATTTAAAATAATGAAAATTCTTCAATGGCCATCATCGAAATGTGCAAATAAAAAGAATAGATTGACTCATCATAACAAATGATTAATAAGCCTGATGATATATAAATAATTTGTGACTGCTGATATGTTTTGACAAATCTAAATGAAACTTTGAACGCAAATATTTTCAAAAAGGTATAAAATTAATATAAATTTCGCAATAATTAATATTTATAAATATACTGCATATATTTAACTTTTGCATATTTATTTTAGAATTGAGGTAGGTGATGTTTGATATATACATTTCCGCTATTAAAATAATTTTAAACCGGTTATTTCTTCGGGCTTTAATTACGTATTCAGTTATAATTTATAAAATCATTCGAAGTTATAATTGGCTGTACTATAACAGATATGAAATGGCTAAAAAAATTCGCCCTATTACCAGAAAATTTTATGTTTAGATTTTTTTTCGAAATAGAAATATATTAAAAGAGGCTCAACCCTTTTGAAAACCTATCTATTATTTCTTATAACCTACTGAATGGACACAAGTTCAAAATTTTGTCCAAAATACTTACGAGCACTCGATTGTTAAGGCAATGCGCTAATGGTAACCAGTTATAAACTTCTGTAAAAAGTTCAGCCATTTGTGCGCTGTATTTTGCTTTTACTTCACCGTCAAACCCATACATTTGATTCATTGTTGCACTTTCATGATTTCCTGTTGAAATTTTTAAATTTGAGATAATAATGTTACTGTAAATTACCGCATTATAACTTACCTCTTGACATGAAAAAGTGATTTGGATACAAAAGTTTAAAACTAAATAAAGTGAATATACATTCTACTGAAAATGAACCTCGATCTACGAAGTCTCCATTAAATAAATAGGGATTTGTCTCTGATGGCAATCCATTTAATTGGTATATATTCATTAAATCGTAGAATTGACCGTGTATGTCTCCACAAACTGTAAATTTATCCTCATCTCCTATAGGAACGTCCACTAATGACGGTTGTGCCATTAGTAAGGCTTTCACGTCTAATAAAATTTTATACGCATGTTTCCTATGAAGTTTTCCTTGATTTTTATAACATTCCATTAAATCTTTTACAAATTTCACTGTTACTTTTCCATCTTCTAAACTGGGACCGGTGTATTCATTTTCAATAGCTGTAAATGCAAATAATTAAATAATTAAGCATCTTTTTAAAAGAATGATAACGTACTCATTGCATCTAAGTTAATTGAGTCTGCTATATTCTTTTTTACGTCCTCTACAGATATAGCCTTTTCAAAGGCAATTTTTTTCACAATTTTATTACATTCTGTATACTTGGTTTTAGCATCCTTATCATTTGGTCGTGCTCTTGTTACCTTGACAAATAATACAAGTTTTAATAAAATGTAGAAGAGAACAGCACAATATTATTTCATACATATTCATAATCCTTGAGTGCTTCCTTGAATTTTCCTAATGACATATATGATGCAGCACGCCTGTAGAAGCCCTTTATGTACGATTTATCCAATTCGATTGCTTTGGATGCATCAGTGAGGGCATATCCGAAACATTCGGTCTTTAAGTAGGCAAAACTACGATTTCCATAGTATGCGGCAATATTAGGATTTGCTTCAATTGCTTCTGAGTATAATCGTATGGCAGTGTCATAGTCTTGTTCTAAAATAAAGTGAAAAACATGAAAAGTGAAGACAATTACATGAATAAAGATTGAGGTTATGATGGTAAATTATAAAAACGAACTAAAAATACTGCTTGAAAAAACATGAAATATAAAATAGCATCTCTACATTATTATACTAGGTTAAAAAAATATATGATTAATATGTAAATGAAAGTGAAATGTGCTAAATTGAATGAACATTACTTTTAAAATACTCGTTCGCCTCGTTTTTCAGTCTTTCAGCTTTATCAATATTTTCTTGTGAAAGCTTATCTTCTTGTTTTGCATCTGTGCTCATTTTTTATTAAAAATATATAAAATATTAATTTTTTATACAATATTTGATTGACCGGACACTCCAGCTCTCAAATTTCCTTCATAAAAATGTTACTGAATCACTTCATTTTCCCCTAGTTATTACGTAAGCGCGCTAATTTGATTTTAAAGAGGGGGCATGGGTACATTAAAAAAATACTAGTTTTTTTCTATTATCTTCTGTAGGTATTTATTTTTGTCTTATACTGTAATGCTGATATAAAAACTAGTAAAATATATTAACATCTATTAAACATTCACTTTATGCAAATACATCAAAAATACAATATATACAAAAATTATAACAATTAAAATAACAACCTTGACTACACAATAAATGCATTACAATTAAAATCTTTCCCACAGACGTCATACTACAAACAATCTACGACAAAGTAAATAACTTAATTACAGTTAATATGAACTCTTCACAATCATTTTTGTTGTACCATAATTAATACTTTTTGAGTTTATTAATTTTTCTTATTATAACTTTGATACAAAAAAATCTGAGCCTGGTATTGTATAATTTACAAAATTCTTGTAACATTTCGCTGCTATCATATCTGCAAATCAAACTTTTGTAATATAAAATTAATTTTAATTTTGATAACTTACTTAATTTTGATGAGATTAAATCTAGTTTCTCAAAATTTACGTCATAGGTCAACTTATTATCCCTGAAAGTAAAATATAATGTATTGTTTATATCCGCAAATTAAACCTAAAACACACCTTTTAACTTTTTTCAGTGCTCCAAAACTGCTTAAACTTTGTAAACAAATAGATAAAGTGTCTAAATTCATCGCATAAGGATGTATATTGGAATTAGTTACAAAACTTGATTCCAACCTTTTTTGAGTTTCGGTTAAAATTGCTGTATGATCAATGAAATTGATTTTGGACATCTAAAACAGTGCATTACATACAAAACTCCTTATTACAAACCAAAATATTACCGCTTGTATAATATGTGACGTAAAAGAATATGCAGCTACAAATGGATTAAATAATTTTATTAGTATTGATTGTAGTTTTTCATTAGAACCACAAAGAATATAACTAGTATTTATTACTTCGATAACATTTAACTGTTTTAGCTTTCGTATCGTTTCTTTAAATGCCTAGAAAAAAAATTATATATAAAGAATGCAATATATGAAAATTTATAAGCAACAAGTAAATATATATATGCCCACACACCATTTCATCATTTTTATGATAAAAAGCAAATTCGAAGGAGAAAATAGCTCGAAGTAGTTGGAAAATTTGAAACATTTCATCTGAAGAGAAAAATATTCACAATAATCAAACACCACAAATTATAAATACAAGCAAATAAGTACCTATACAAATTTTCTTGGCCTGACCAAAAGTTAGAAATCCAATGTTAACTATACAGCAGTCAACAAAATAATACAATGTTGGATTTACATAAAGTTGTAACATAATATGTGGTACAATATTAGTCATGGTTTCATTCGATAATCGATGTGCTTTCATTTTCTTTTTATCAATATTATCCAAGTTAATATCATTTTTAATAAGTTTAATACTTCCGCTATTGGTAATTTCTGCTAAACCTTTGTGCGCTTGTAAAGCATCTTCTATATTTACATTGGAAATTCTTGCACCCAACGTTTCTAAAATTTCTCGCAACCAATTCATTTCGGTGACAACTGACGATGATGACACATTTGTTGTAGATAAAAGTACAGCAAGTAAATTAAATGGTACTAAAACTGCATGTTGTCGCTGAATGCGCAGAATTTCGTAGCCTAAATCTGTGACTAGTGCCCGATCTTCAGAATCCAATATTTGATTATGTAATGGACCGATAGAATGGCTTAAACGATTTAATTTTTCGCCAAAATATTCTTTCGCTGATATTGGTTTTGCAAAGTCTACGTAAATACTGCCGTAATGTTCTTTTATTATACTTAATGATTTTAAGAACCCCTGTAAAATATACTTCATTATCAGATCAATCCACACAGCAAAAACACAAACATACTGATGTACTCTCTTTAGGTTTTGGAATACCAAGAAGTTCAAAAGCAAATAATTTTTCCTCAAGAACCCTATCATAACTGATATTTATCGGCACAATTAAAATATCAGGAACCTCGCCAGTAAAAAGAGGTTTTAAAACCATTGATAATAATCCTAAAAATGATTAAGATTTATTAATTTTGTAATTATTTATTTGAAAAGACTTACCAAATTTAGGAATCAAAGATTTGGAACTTCTACTTCTAGTTCCTTCAATGAAAAACTCTATTGGTAAATCTCCACGGGTTACAATCTGATGAATATATTGTTTGAATGTTTCCCAATAAAGCTTATCATCGTTAAAAGACCGTCGCATGAAAAATGCACCTGTATCTCTTAATACACTTCCCATTCCCCACATACCATGGAAATCTAGCAAAAATACGTAAATATTTATTTAAAAGTAAATACGGTATTTTTTGGATTATAAGACGCACTTTTTTAATGTAGAAAATCTACTTAAAATTAGGGTGCATTTATTGGTCCGAAGGTAGGTGATAATTTCATAAGTATGTTGCTGGGAAAGGTGTAAAGAAAGAGACGTTAATAAAATCTTTTAAATAATGCGGTATTGGCATTGGATTTTACCGAAGATGACTTAGTTTTTGAAAAGATTAACAATAGTTCAGCCAAAAATAATACGAACATTTAACGAGACGAGTACTGAATACCGCTGGTACAAGTAATCGTACTGATAAATAAAAATTTAAAATTTGCGAATATTTCTTATACAATATTTTTTTTTCAAACGTCGTAGAAATGGCAATTTTTGTGACTTGATTCACAAGGTAGAAGTTTCATTCCTACGCCGCTGGAAATTTCTACGCCGGCGGAGTAGAAATAAGCTAATTTCTACGCCGCCGGAGTAGAAATAGCTCATTTCTACGCCGGCGGCGTAGAAATAAAATAAACAAATATCCATAGCAACTACATAGAATTAGCGAATAAAAAGAAAAGTAGTGCGTTTGAAAAAAAAAATAATGTGCCATTCGGAATAAAAGTGTCTTTGTGTGTCTCGCATGCAATTGTCCGACTCGCTTCGCTCGTCGTGCAAACTTCCATGCTCGCCACACAAAGTATCACTTTTACTCCTAATAACACAATATACTATTTTTACTGGTTTCAGGATATTAATCTTTTGTTTACATGTACAAAAGTAGGATGGTAACGAAGTAATAACTGTATCTGTACGGTAATATTATTACCATGCTGACTTTTCAACAACGGTCTACAAAATGAAAATAAAATAAAAGTATAATGCTCTTCATTAATACATACAGATAACGCTAGTGTATCGTTCTAAATACGGTTTACTTTATTCTAAAATAATAAA
This sequence comes from Harpalus rubripes, assembly GCA_963082715.1. Classification (NCBI taxonomy): domain Eukaryota; kingdom Metazoa; phylum Arthropoda; class Insecta; order Coleoptera; family Carabidae; genus Harpalus; species Harpalus rubripes. The sequence goes on along the minus strand of OY720457.1, from coordinate 36,056,393 downwards.
CATGAGGTATAAAGTACATAATTTGAATATTTGTCATATTGACATATGTCAAAATAATTGTGCTGTTATCCACAGCATTCTGAAAGTAGCATTAATGAGAGAATTTTCAAAAATGATATTAATGAATGTCTTCATTTTCTGAAACCGATAAACTATTGAACAAACCACGGTTGTTATGAATTATAACAAGCCTTAGATGTCTTAAAAACCTCGCTCTACAAACTCGGATTTCAAACAAACATCTGCGGCAGTTATGATATACATAACATTCCTAGGTATGTTAATAGCTATTGTGTGTTATAAATTTATGGTGCGTTTGATAGTCCGAAAAATACGGTAACTATTTACTTACCCATTCCTGCAGCAATCGCTGGGATTTCAATATCATAAGTAAAACAAATATATGACATTAAAATAAAATCTGCGTAACTTCGATGACTAGGAGCAAAGACCACCGGGCAACTTCCCATTGCTGATTTTAGCTACAAAAGTTATTATTATAATTTGAGCTAATAAATGGATATACCTACAGTGAGTGATTTTTTAAAATAGTTATTTTTATATTCCACCGTAGGTAAAGGAGGTAATGTTTTCGATCCAAAAATTCGAGTGAGTTTTCAGTGAATAAGCACGAATTAGGGCCCACACAACACGTTTTTACTATTTTAACAATGATGTCTGTGTATCTGACGATTTTTTCCTCAGCGATAACTCTTATATCAACCTTTAAAAAATTTCTATTTTCCATATTTAAGCTTTCTACATTCATAAAAGAGTTGATTAGATTTTGGGTAAAATTGGACAACCGGGAATGATTCTTTACTTCAAGCCCAAAACTGTTTTTAATAAAATCTATATTAAAATATAATTCAAAACTTTTCAATTTTAGTGTTTAAGAATTTTAGATCAATGGCAACAACATATTAAATTTTGGACAAAATTGTTAAACAGGAAGTGATAGTTTACTTGAAGATCTGAACAGATTTTCGTGAAAAAATATATCATAAATTCTAATATAAAAAAAACTTTTTAAATTTCGTATTCGAGACTTTTATATTAATGAGAATGATATATTAGATTTTTGCTAAAATTGATAAACAGGAAGTGGTACTTTACTTGAAGCTCTGAACAGATTTTCTTGAAAAAATTTGTTAAAATATGATCCAAAACTTCTCAAATTTGGTGTTTAAAACTCATATATGATTGGAAACAACATATTACATAAACCGAATGTGGTACTTAGAGCTCTTAACAGATTTTCGAGGAAAACAATAAAATATATTCCAAAATTTTGTATTACGTGTTATTACATACTTTTCTATTTATTGGAACAACAATTCAGATTTTGTTTACAAACGATCAACCGGAAGTGATATTTTACTTAAAGCTCATTGCTATTTTAAACATGGAATTGGTGGGAGGTCATGTGCTGGCCACAGATTTTCTTATTATTGTTCCGGTGTTAAAATAGTACATTAAGATACAAGTTTCATAAGACATGATTTTAGCGCACGCGTCATTCTTAGAAATAAGCGGCTTGCCGCGAGTTTTCCAAGGGGACAAGTGCGCTGAAATGTCTTGTGAAACGTGTATTTTATACAATTTTTTCTATTTTGGTCATTTTTTCAAAAAAATGTACGTTATTTCATGTCCAGGAATTTCAATTTCGGTTGTTTCATAAAGTACATATTAAAGAACCAAAATAGGAAAAAATAATTTACATGTCTAGATATTCTTATTCTAAAAAAATAAAACAAATTTTCAACTTCTTATTTCACACGTAAAAATTTAGAAATTATTCAAGAGAAAAGCATCTTCAATTTTAAAGAAAAAGAGAAATTTATTTACAAAAATTATTTGAGGTTTTAGACATTTTTTTTGTTATTTATTGCATTGATTTCAAAATTATAAATAGCCTATTTATAGCATTTATTAAAACAGTTTCCATAAATTTAAATAAATATACAGTGAAATTAGATGTTTTTATTATTTTAATGAAAAAATTTACAAAACAAAATAATATGAATAAACATTATTCATAATATCGTGTCCTTCGGTTTCTTTTACGCATTTGTTGAGTTCGCATTTCTAAACTTTTACTAAAAAAAATTTAAAACCTCCTTATACTTGAAAATATTTAGTAAACACTATAAGCAAATTAAAAAATACTGGCCATTGACTGTGTGTGTGCTAAACAATATTTCTAAATAAAATTATTTTCTATCTTTAAAATTAATAAATAGTAGATTGTTTAATAACAAAGAAAAGAGGTAGTTTTCTATCGAGTGAATTAATTGTTTTTTTTTTTCGTGTAAATAAATAATTAATTTAAAATATTAAATTTATAATCAAGTAAGCTATATGTGTTATTAATAACAAAACATCGCAGCGACGAGTAAGCAAACAATTTTAAGTTTGGTCGTTACTACGTAGAATGTATTTTTATGAAGAAGTGTTGCTAAGTAAAAAAGTAGCACTTTACTTCGAGAAAAAATGTTCTTTCCATTGTGTACATCAGGGGTCCTTAACTTTTTTGAGAAGCGAGCCACATACGAAATTTTCTAATATATGGCGGGCCGAATGTTATATTAATAATATTAAATTATGCGTATCTTTTTTTGCATAATGTGATACATTTTTTGTTGCGAAATTCAGATTCTTTCATTAATGCACAATTGAATCATTTTTTTATTTTTAAATAGTAACAACACATACGCTTGAAGATCCAGGAGAACTAATTGTAAATTCTCGTCTACATCGTTAATCACAACCTTAAAAGGATTTTAAAAAAGCTGCAATATTTGTGAATTATTTTTAGAATCATTAAATTGACTTGCAAATCTTCCTATAATAATATATTTTGAACATGGTCTTCAATAAAGAAATTGTAACTCGACAAAGTTTTCGACAAATTATTACAGAATCGAAAATGAGGAAAATTCTTTTGAATAAGTTGAGTTTTAAAAAATAATTATTGTTTTGAATATTAATCAAAAATTACAAAAAAATTGCACTAATAAATATCAAGTTTAGTTCAAAAATTACCGCCCGTAAGACCAATAAGACCCCCAGGTCTACATGAAAATCGTTCTTTATTTTTACAAGTTTTAAATTTTTACGAATTCTAATCATCTGTGAAATAAAATGTTACAGAGTATCCATATAATTTCTGTTAATAATTTTTTTAAACGAAATAATAATAATAATAATAATAATAAAAGAGTTAACAATTAAATCACAACCTACCCTATTAATACTGTCTTCATTCACATGGATTCCCTTATACATTTTTCTATTTATTTTTGTTAATGCCAATCCTAACCATCTGATAATTTTTAACTGTTTGTTGAATCCTATTTCGTCTAAGATAAATTTAACCGCTGTTTCTAGTACTTCTTCAGGTTTTCCATACTCTTTACTAAGCTAGAAAAATACATTAATTACTAATACGTATTTGTGCAAAATAATTTGAAATTATTATACCTTTTTAATTATTTCTCGGATTCTTGGACTAGACATAACTTCTAACTTGTGTGTCTCAGGTTTGGGTCTCTTAAATTGTTTATACGACAAAACGGTCTCCAATTTTCGTGATACCCAAAATAAATTACTCAATTCCTGCCTTCGTGGTTCTAAAATATCCTTGAAAGCCTCGCGATTCATTTCATAAGATCTTCGCACATTGAACATTCAGTACTGAATAAATAGACAGGTCATATTTATATAGTAGTTATGAAATAGAAATATGCAGTCTAAAGGTGAAAGTCATTTTGCACCGCTACGTATTTTTAATATGTGATTCTTATCTCAATTGTCGCCAAACAATTGAAAGATTGTGATTGTAATTATTTCAACTGCTGTCAAATAATTCATAACCTATAAATACAATCATTGATTGTCATTTCAAATAAAATGTAGATTGTTTTATTGTTTCACCTCATTTTTCACCTATACCACTGCAATTGTTATATAATGTAAATTGCCTTTGGCAATTGTTTTTATTTACCATAATTTTTAATTTACTATTCTAAGATGGCGCTGTTCGAATAGCATAATCCTGTTTTATGGAAATTCATTAAAATCCTTGACCTACCAATCTATTAAAATTATATCTACATATTAAAATGCTCTATATTACATATTGTATAATTATATTAGAGACCATCATTTCATACATATTAACTACAAAATGTTCGTGTTAGTTTCTTGCAATGGAATGTTAAAACATGTATAAAATAAAAATATAAATTAGTTTGTTCGATATTCACATTAAATAAACAATTTTGTACAAAGTCTTTCATATGAAACTACACACAATCCCTTTTCACCTAACATAATATATTCTATAAAAGTGTTTGATTTCGAATTACAAAAAGCATTACTTCAAAAAGATCAAGTTCTTATATAAGAGAAAAGGGTGCAATTTATATTTATCACTTACAAATAATGTTCAAAAATACACTAGTTATATCATATAACTAATAAAAATTATCTACAACACTAATACAATTAATTGGCGAAACCAAAAACATCGCGATAGTTTATATTCACTAATAAAATCCATAAACAATAAACATATTAAAGGACCAAACTAAAACAAACAAAATTACCCAGTTATGCACTGTTATATTTATGATAAAAATTTCATATCTAGTACATGATGAATTTTTTTTTGCGATCGTTTTTTTTGTTTTTCTAGTGATAATGGACCATCAAGCTGTGTAGAAATTCATTCCCGACGTATTCACCGAAAATTAATCAATTAATAAGTATCACTTACACATAATGTGAAATTTTAGTTTGTGGAGCATTTAATACTAGTGCCAGCGTAATTATAACTTACTTATCACACCGGTTGGGAGAATACATTGGTAGCATTTCTACACATTCTATAACATAATAACTAGGCATATGTTAACATTGGTGTTGATAATATAACAAAATATGAGCTACAGTCAAAGAGACACATAGCAACGATGCTTATGATTAAACAAAGAAGAATCGAGAAAACTATAATACATGAATACAGAGATATTTGTTATAATGTGGAAATTTGGTAATTTATTTTTAACCAATTAGCTCCACAAAATGGTACAAAATAAAAGATTATGTCCGTGCTGATCGATGCACCATCTACCTGCAACAAAATATGTGATTAAAACTTAAAACTAGAAAAATAAATATTTCATTAAATGAAAACTGGCAGTGCCGTAAATATAATTCAAATATAGTAAATCCTTTAAAAAATAAATATTTTTTATATATTTGATTTCAGCGTATTATTTTTTTATGGGTAGGTCAAGGGTTAAAGAAAAAATAATGTTTACCGAATGTTTTCCAAATGATTTATCAGTCATTCCGATGCAAATTTTATTTAATCGTTTTATTTCACTGGATATTTTTATTCGCTATATCCCAAAGATTTATTATTATTAAAATTAATATACACTTATAGTTTTTATCCAATTTATTTAACAATTTAAAAATGTATCCAATAATAATATGTAGACAATAAATAAAATTAGTTTAATGTAATATAATAATAGCTACTTATTTGCTAATTGCTAACAGAGAATCATACCGTTATGAGTGAATACACGCTGACCGCCGGCTAATTGAACGTGCCGTCCACAGGGACGCATCCGTTTCAGCAGCAGCCGGACTTGGTCGTCTCGACTGGACGGCCTTGATCGATCTTGACTTTGCTCGTTTTGTCATCTACATTGGACGAGGAGGGCCCAACACGATCCATGATCTCCGCTGCCATCGTCATGAAAGCCTGCTCTACGTTGATGGCATTCTTCGCTGATGTCTCCAAGAATGGGATGTTGAGTTGATCCGCATATTCCTACCAACATAATGAAGGATGAGTTTCATAAATAATACATTATATAATTTTGGGGTCGCGTGGCCGAGTGCATTTTGTGACCAATAGCGGTTCCGACCAATGTCACAGTGATAGAGTGCTAGCCTCTTAGCTCAGAAGTCGTAAGTTCGAATTGTTTTTGATCGGTATCCACTCCCGTTACCTTACCAAGTTGGGATGAAATTAACAACAACACACATGGTAGTATATTACCATTAAACCCGTGGCAAAGAAAAAAAAAAAATAGTAGTGATGGGTCAGTCCCCGAAATTGAATGATAAGGAAAAATTCATGCAAATTTCCCAGGAATTTTTCGAGAAAAATTCTTTAAAAATTTTCCAAGGAATTTCAAATATTGCGAAGCACCAGAATGTTTCTAGACGGAGCAGGAGTTAGGTAACAGACAGGCACAAACATGCAAAGAAAAATAACTGGCGTCAAGGCCTAATATTACCAAAAATGAAAATTCCAAAAAAAAAAATCCGGGAAAAAGTCGATATTTTTTCCCGCAAATTGTGATTGAAGAAAGCATAAAAGTGACTATGATGCTATCTCCATAACAGCTTTGAGAGCCTATGAGAAGACATCTAATAAAATTACTTAATGGTACAGACACGCCCAGAAATGGGTATGTATCATTTCTATTGAGATAAGATAAAAAAAACTTAATAAAGAATGAGATTTCTTTGTGACAAAAATATAATGTTCAACAAATAATGGCTGGTATTTTAGTAACAGGCGAGTCGACTAACTTTGTAGTATTCTTAGTGGGCGCTCAGAATACTGTTTATAAATAAAAATATAAATTATTTTATTATCCCAATATATTACTGCATTATCATTCAATAGAACAACTTTCTAATTAATCCTTGGTAATAATAAAAATTATAATTTTAAAATACGCGGACAAACTACAAAGCGTGCAAAATGAACCATAAACAACGGTTCACTCTTTTGTAGTTCCAATTTTCTACGGAAATTAAAGAACAACATCCAATGTATATAAAAAATAAACTATAGATATGGTTTCCTGTGATTCATTTCGTAGTTTTAGTAAAACATCTCACCTTTGCTGTAGTGTAGTCAACAACTTTTTTAGTGATGAGATCGCTCTTGTTTCCAACCAACAGTTTATTAACGTTGTCACAAGCGTAGCGATCAATTTCTTCCAACCATTGTTTTACATTGTTGAAAGATTCCTGGTCCGTGCAATCGTACACAACAATAATTCCGTGTGCGCCTCTATAGTAACTTGATGTAATAGTACGGAATCTTTCTTGGCCTGCTGTGTCCCACTAAAAAGTTTCATTGCAATATATTATATTTAAAAAAATCAGCTACTCACAATTTGTAGTTTGATTGTTTTATCCTCTAATTCAATTGTTCGGATTTTCTGAAACAAAGACAAACGTAGATGTATTTAAAAGTTGCAATTATCTTTAGACTTGGTAAGTAGTACAATACTTAAAATCGCATATAGAGTAGTCACTAAAATATGCATCGGCTTTTATATATTATCGCACGTCACTGATAACATTTTATGGTATATATATTTAAATACTTACAAAATCTACGCCAATAGTACTAATGTAACTCTCTGTATAGGTGTCATCCTGAAAAACATATTTTCAATTAGTTTAGTAATTATAATGCATATTTAAATTTTTGAATAAAATTTGTATATAAATAAAATGTTATTAAATTTATACTTACGGCAAACCGTAGTAGAAGACACGATTTTCCTACACCAGAATCTCCAATAAGCAACAGTTTAAATAAATAATCACTGAAAAATAAATATTGGTATAGAAGTTTCGTGATGTAACTATGTATTGTATTTATACAGATTAATCCAGGAAGCATGCACACCATTTTCAACTTTAAAATTATTTTTTGTAAACAACGTATGGAATTGTTAGAAATTGAACAATTTCATCAAACTAAACTTAATTTTATTAGAAATTGAATCAGGTCATAAACGTCAAATATATACCAAAGAACAATGTTATAGTAATAATTAAAAGAATGTAATAAAAAGTCATTATTATGTTTTATAGTATCTTGAATATACACGTATTTTGAATGTGTCAAACTGAGATTTAATAAAAATGAGTCATATGACGAAAAAATGATACTCAATATGATACTCGAAGTGGGTGGAAACAAATCTTGTTACGACAATAAAATTAGTTATTTCTTTCTATTTAAACTACCAGGGCATGCAAGAATAAGAAACAAAATCCTTGTAAAATATGTTATAAAAATTTAAAGGTAGTGCGTAATAAAAGTAAAACCATTTGCTTTGTCATAGGTAAAATGTTTTACTTGAAAATAAAGATCAATACTCACTATTCAGGATTCATCTTATATTTGTTATATTAATAGTACGAATTAACCAATATATTTTAAAATAAATAGTATATTTCACAGCACTTCAGAGTATAAAGTACAAACACTGGTTTCTTACAAACAAATACGCAAATTTAGAACAATGGCTACCAGACGACAGAACGGAAATCTGGACCCTGCACAGTCCACTTTGACGTAATGCCAAGTGGCAAATGACAAGCTACTATCGCGCCGTACTTCTTCTTAATCTAACTAAAACAACGCGCTATTTTCAAATTTCATTACTTTATTGAATACCATTCATACAAATTTCGATATTTTATGTGTAAATATATAAAAGTAATATATAATTAATAACGGTAAATACGTGCTACATTCTGTCAAATATATCTTGAGTGTTAAAATCTGCAGAATCTTGTGATTCGCCATTTTTGTTAGTTTCTGTGATAACTGGACTTTTTGTAATTTCTTCGCAATGCGATTTGCTGTTACTCTCTTCATTCGGTTTCATTGTATTTTCAAATTCTTCAGGATTTGATACAGTTTTTACTCGTTTGGGTAAATTTTTTATCGTAACAGTATCCTCATCATCCAAAAAATTTAATTTTTTCTTCGACGTCTCTATTTGAACATTATAAGTAATGTGTTTTACTGGTTCATCAACGCTTGTATCCGAATCTGAAATTTCTTCTTTTTTTGTTTTACTTTCTATACAATTTATTGCATCTTCTGTTTGTCCTCTTTTTTTGTTTAGTTTTTGTTTTCCTAACATTTCTTGCAGATGCTGAATTCTTGTTTTCTTTTCATTTAAAATTAAAATAAATTTGCTATACAGTTCATGTTCTTCATCTTTCTTTTTATTTACAAATTCTTCAAGCTTTCGCATATATTCCATTTTTTCTTGTTCAGCTAACTCCATTTTTATTTTCGAATTGTTTGCTTCATTTTGATAAAATCGACTTGAGGTATTCATATCATCTATAACATTTATAGCTGCTTGTTTAAAATCAATTTCTTCTACATCGAAATCCGCAAATTGTACGCAAATATTATCTTGTTTCTTTGAAATTATAAATGAATTTCTTTTTTTATTAAAAGTAATATTATCCAAGTCTTGTGTACTTAAACAAATTCGTAGTTCTTTAACATAAGTTTCAAAATTCATTTCATACTTTTTAGCAAGATTTTTTATAGATTTTTCAGAAATCTAAAAATTGTAAATATTTAAAGATGGTACAATGAATATAAAATAAAATTTACCATACATTTGCCGTATATGCCTTGAATTCATCGATTATAGTTAAAACAAAACCATCATCATTCCAAACAGTATGAATACGGTATACTATATCATTATCACACGAAACATTTTTAAAATAAATATTGCAAGTCATTTTATTACAATTTTATTTACAAATACATAATTAAAATCACAATTATAACATTAAAATCGAAAAAATTGATAAAATATAAATTAGGTTAAGATGTCATTTTGACATTGACATTTTAAAAAGTGTAGGAACATAGGTAGCTAAAAACTTATAGTTGGTATGAATGTTTTATGTGAGTGTGAATCTATCTTCATTTGTGTCGGAAAATATCAAAATGACATTTCACAAGTTTTTATTTTGTGTATTTTTTTAAGAAATGAGTAGACTCAATGTTAAAATTTTAAGTAAATCCAATTCTACGTTGGATTTTTATTGCACATATAATATAAAATAATTAATATTTATTATTATTCGTTTACACAATTTAACCAGCTGTAATCTACTAAATTAAAATAAGTATTTAAATAAATAATTGATAAAATTGTAAAAAATGGCTTCAAGAAGTTTAACAGAAGTATTCATATTAATGAGAAACAATGCTATTCGAAACAGGCATATTTATTCTGAACAGGTTGGTTACTTAATAAATCTTTGATATATGTATGAAACTCCTGTATTATATTAGGATAACTCAGAGCGAATGTCTTTAATATCGTTGAATGATGCTGAACGTGGTATTGCCAATGGAGAATCTCCGCCTTGGATTGATCAGCTTGATAAAGCACAAAGTACTATGGCAAAACTTGACACAAAAATTGATGAACTTAATGATTTACATTCAAGACATTTACATCGGCCTACATTGGATGATAGCTCTGAGGAAGAAGCGTTAATAGAAAGAGTTACAACAGATATTTCTATGATGTTTAACACAGCTCACCGATTAATACAACATATTAAAAATCATAGTTTTGAAGGTAAATATAGCATTTAGACTTCAGACATCTGTTATTTCAATTTAAAACTAATACGAGTGGAATTTAGAAGATAACAGCAAATTTAACATCGTGCGATATGTATTTCAATTGTAGATAAAAATCATCTTCCATTTTTACACATTACTTTTTCAAATATTCTTTTACCCGTACAGCGACTTCTAAATATAAAACATGTTTTTGGTCATCGTCATCAATGTTTATCCACATTTTAACTAATTAATTACCATGGCTACCATTTAAAAATAAATTGGTATGAGGGTATGACTAATAGACCATATTACTATCTCAATGCGCATGCTCAGAATGCACCAATCATATGCTTGGGAGTACAGCGGAATTGAAACCAATGTTATCTTATGGGAAAAATTGTATTTTTAAAGCAAAATATTATTTTATGTAGACGTAAATGAACGATAATTTTTTCTTGCAAGTTTCATTTCATGTTTAACTACTGGATTCTGCCCTTATAATATATAAATAATCAAAAAATAAATATTAAAATTTAAAAATTTTAAGCGTCTGTTTACCCTTCTGTCACTGACAGATAACCCCAAACCACGGTGTAGGATCTATAGGTGAGTGCACGACGTATTCCAATACATTACGAAGAATAGCTAACTAACTGGGCTAGTTCATACAGTGTGCCGCTAGATGTCAGGTTTTGTTGCGACCCGGTATTTACACAAAATATTTAAAATATTAAATTATTCATATATAACGCACAATATTCTATATTTTCAATCATTACCTTTTATCTTTTGTCAGTTCTATGTATGTATTTTGTACAAATTCCATACAGAAAGGTTTCTATATTTCCAGTAAAATTATAAAACAAAAAACAACATATGTCAAATTCACTTGACATTGACACCTTTCAATCAGAAATTTATCTTAGTATCTGTTTATGTGGTTATAATGAAGCTGGCTACCGCAAAATTGTACATTTTGGCACCTTAAAAAGACTATATTTCTCTTCATTTGATCCATACCCTGTTGTGCATCTTGTAGCAAAACATTTTCTGTCAAATGGTAACGGGTCGCGTTAGCGCCATTTTGTTTCCCAGTTACTTAGCCATGTTAACGCATCTCGTGCTCTCACCTATAGATACTACACCGTGCCCCAAACTAATGTTTTGTTGTTGTGAAATATATTTTTTTTAATTATGCCTGTTTACTATTGTTGCTTTCCGGATTGTGATTTGAATCCATTAATTAAAAAGGAATATCTTTTCCTATTTTTCCTAAGAATAGTACAGAGAAAATAAGTTAGTATTGCCAACTTAATTGGAAAAATTAAAAAATAGTTTGTCACCCTGGCACGCTTTTTTCATTTCATAAATCTGCCGGCAGAGGCGCTATAGTTAATATGGTCCATAAAAGAAGTGAATTGAGGGTTATACAAAGGCATAGGCATATTTTCAGGCTGCCATCTATTGATATTTTCCTTGTACTGCACTTCTGTCTCATTTCATTCCGTTGCTAGATTACAAACAAATCGCTGTCACGGTGACAGTTGCAAAATGGTGCTAAATATGAAGCGATTGTATGGTCTTTGCAATAGTGATTCCCGCTATAATTATAAAGAATACATGACAAATGTGAAATTCTTTAAGTTTCCACAGCCATCCAAAGACATTGAATTATGTAAAATTCAAATTTCAAAACACAAGTGACAGAATACAGAACTTTAAAAATGGCGATGATTTGTTTGTAATCCGATTTTCCATCTCAACTTATACATTGTCGCACTCTTTCTTATGTGTGACGTCAAAATCATAACCCTCCATTCGTTATTTTAATCATAGCTTAATCATCCTTATTTAAGAGTCCCAGTGTTTTTGCAAGAATTTTTATATGCCTTCTAAGTAGTAAATTTTTAAAAAACAATATTCTTTAAATATTTTATTTTGTTCCATTTAACCAATGCAGCAGATGGCGCTCATATCAGCGCCAGTTTTAAGTAGCCGAAATTACATTGGGTAAACTTGTCTCCAATTTCAGCCAATCAGAGAGTTCAAAACTATGCCCTATTCTCTGAATTGGTAAGGTGGAATAAGATATATGTTCAGTAAATAAATTTGTATAGTATTTTTTAAATATTTGTTCAGTAAAAAGATTTTTTCTTCAGTATTTTTTCATATTTGTTCAGTATTATTTGTTTATTAAAAACCTCATCTAACGCACGAAACTCGCCCATGCAAAACTCGGTTTTGAGATTCACCGAAAACTCAAAAACGACGTCGGTATCTTCAGACACTCATCGAAGTTGATTCGCGATTAGTGGTTTTGAGAATTGTTGAAAACTCAAAAACGACGCCTGGCGTCGCGACGTCGATGAACGTCGTTATTTTCGGACACCCATCGAAGTTGAATGGGGTCCGGTAGCATTTTTCAATATTTTTTTAAAATATTGTATAAAATGATGAATTTTAGCGTTTGTTACACTTTCCAAATGTGTATAGTTTTTGAAATATATTTTTTAAAATTGAATTAAATGTGTAACGTCCTCCCTTCAATTTTACTTCGCCTACTGTCAATGTCATTAATTCTGCCAAAAATTTAAAATTCTGAATATAAAATTGTCACTGGAAAGAAAATATTCCTGGTTGCTAAGAACTATATTTTTTGTGCAACCGGACGCGAAATAAGCATTTCGCAGCCGCAATACAGGCCGCGAAATTCAATTTCGCAACCGTTGTTATGGTAACGGCCGCGAAATTCATTTCGCGGACGTTGTCATGGTAGCGGCCGCGAAATTAGGTAAATAATCACTTTGACACTTGAAAATTGCATGGTTTTGTTTATCAAATGTTAATCCCACAGCCACCGTGAAAGCTAACTTTCTATATACAATGAAACTGTTTAAAATTAATAAAATTTGTAATTACATATTTTTTACGGTTGCACAAAAAATATTGTGTACACCTTGTCCGCGAAATCCTTTAGCGCCCTCGAGATTGTCTTGCCTCGGCCGCAAGCGGCCTCGGCGACAATTTTTCTCTCGGTACGCTAAAGAGTGATTTCGCGGCCTTGATATACAAATAACTATTTTGTGCAACCGGATGCGAAATAAGCATTTCGCAGCCGCAATACAGGCCGCGAAATTTGATTTCGCGACCGTTGGCATGGTAACGGCCGCGAAATTAGGTAAACAATCACTTTGACACATGATAATTGCATGGTTTTGTTTATCAAATGCCAATCCCATAGCCACCTTGAAAGCTAACTTTCTATTTACAATGAAACTGTTTAAAATTAATACAATTTGTAATTCATATTTTTTACGGTTGCACAAAAAATATTGTGTACACCTTGTCCGCGAAATCCTTTAGCGCCCTCGAGATTGTCTTGCCTCGGCTGCAAGCGGCCTCGGCGACAATTTTTCTCTCGGTACGCTAAAGATTGATTTCGCGGCCTTGATATACAAATAACTATTAGTTTCACGAGCATGCGCACATAAATCCATTTACTCCTTATCAGCGTTGCAGATATATCTCTATCTCATTTTCTTGAACGGATGCACAATACATTGGCGAGATAGAGAAGTTTTTAAACTCGGTTTGTATACACAGTCAACGAAACACAGTGAACAAATATACCTATAAAACTTATTTATAGGTATATTAGTGAACATTGTGAACTGTCATATGTCAAACCCATCGTATGGCGGCCATCTTTCGAAAATCAGCGCCTATATCGTTAATTTCGATTACGAATAGCGCTAATACTTTTTATTAAAATTATGAATGAAAAGTTTTATATTTTAATATTTTTATAATATGAATGCAACTTTTTTTTGTGCCGGACCCCACGCCTAGCGATATAAATTATTATTGAACAAATAAGATGGATACTGAACATTTAATTTTAGTACTGAGCATTTTATTTAAATACTGAACATTAACATAATATTAATTTACTGAACATTTATTATTTATACTGAACGTGTACGAATATGATTTTACTGTACATTTACTATTTATTCTGAACAAGTATTGTTTTACTGAACATTTATTATTAATACTGAACATAAAATAATGTTTTTTTGAAATGAAATACTGAACAAATAAATTATTCCCGTTTCTTTATACTGAATTAACACGAAAAGCGGGCCATAGGCGTTTAACATAGGAATACAGTTTTACCTTGCGCGCAAAAGTGGTTTTTTTCTGTTCCGGAATTATTAGAATGTCAATTCTAGCACGCATATTAGATATTAGAGGGAGCTTCATTCTTATCGTGAACGATTTTTGGTGATATTTTATTATTTCAGATTGGCATGACTGCAATAAATACACTAAATATCTAGGCAACGGACCCAACGGACAGAATAAAAAGCACAAATCAGTCACCAACCTAAGAATAGACCTTTTCAATTTAAAGAAATAGAAGATATGCGCAATGGGGATCTGCCCATAGTAAGAGCAAATGAGATCAATGGCGTTTGTTTCTAAAAAAATTAGACGTAAAATGTTAGAATATCTCAAATAACTTTAAAAAATCTTATCGAAATAAGTTACAAAAGCTTTTATTGAAGGTAAAACGTCTAACGATGCAAATTTTCTCTGAGAACAGGTATTTTAATGACTGCAATATTTTTGACGTTTCGTTTGACAGCCCAACTGGCAGTTGTTCGTGCCATTTTCTTACTATTTGCAGCGATAGAAAGAGATAGCCGTTAACTTGAAAAGGTCCATTGTATCTAAAATATCCTTTAATGGAAATTGTCAAATATTTTTGTAAAAAAAGAATGTAAATGAAAGCCTCAACAGAGAAAATAGTATAAAACATGTTACAGAAGGCAATTCAAGTACTCGTTCGCCGCTGCCCGCTCTTGAGCGAATTTGTAACTCGTGCTAGAATACATTGCCTTCTGTAACTTGTTTTAATATATCTAATCCAATTATATTTTATTTTGTACGTTTCGTAACCACACAAATAAACCTTTCCAATTTAACAGCTATATCTTTCTATCGCTGCACATATTAAGTAAAATGGTGCCAGCAACTGACTAGGCTGTCAAACAAAATGTCAAAAATATTGCATTCACTAATATCCTCTATTCTCGGTGAAAATTTGTATCGTTAGATATTTTAGCCCCAATAAAAGCTTTTGTAACATCTTTCGAGAAGTTTTTTAAAGTTGTCAAAGAGTTTTCTCATATTTTACGTCAAATTTGGAAAAATCAAACGCCATGGATCTCAGCAAGGAAGTACGTAACCATTTTTCCCGCCATTTGTTGGCTTAGTATGCGCAGATCTCATTGCGCATGTTTTCTATCTCTTTAAATTGAAAAGGTTTATTGAAATATTTACAAATAAATTGTGAAAAATTGTCAACTATCGGGATTCGAATCCAAGACCTCTATCTTGCCGGGATAGCATATTCTATTGAATTTGAAATTTTAAAAGAGTTACTTCTTTGTAGTGTTATGGGTGTATTCTAAACACAATCCGTTAAAATATATTATGTAAACGGATTCCGTTAAAATATTTCTTATTAACGGATTCTGCAAAAAAATCTATTCACAATATGACATTTAAACGGATCCGTTAAAATTAATATAATAAACGGATCCGTTTGCTACTGTAGGGCAGTGTTGTCAAATTGTAAATGTCAACATATTTATATTTTGATAATAACAAAATATATTAAGATCTAAACAGATATTTGTGATACATAAATTTAGAGATACTATTTAGTAATAAATTTATATCAAGAAATAATGATAATAAGAATATATTCTTTAAAATAAACTTTGGAATGTTGGTAAATACTTTGTTGTAATAAATGTCAAAATTGCCAGTTTCATAACCTTTTGATATTATTATAAATTTGGAAAAAAAATGGGCATAAAACAAAAAAATCTATAAGAATCATAATTCGTTACATATTAAGCGCAGCTCAAGTAATAATGAAGAAGACCCCCAACATTTATCTTGAAATTATAGACACCATCAAGCTAATCTACGGTATCGAGAAAATAAACATACGCGGGGCCACAATGAAATATAGGCGCATGCACTTTACAAACTACACAAATTATAAAACACACATTATGAGCTTGATTTTTAATTCTTCGCAAATATTAATTAAATTTTCGCCATTAGATTCATTCATCTAATCAGTATTCTTCGAATATAATCAAAATATCCATTGTTGTAATCAAAATATTCTTTGTTGCAATAAAAATATCCTTTGTTCTAATCAATAATTAAAAATAAAGGCACGAATAGAACATATGTGTCTTGGGTCCCTGAAGATTAAATGCAGTCCTGAAAATATTCGAATATTTTTAAAACATTAGGTAAAGTTCAAGATTTGCAATTTAGAGTAAAATATATGCTTGTTTCATTAGAGAAAGCATTTTAATTTATTTGAGAACGATAAATGGATTATTGTGTATTGTTAAAATCTTTCATCGAACCGATTTTTTATAGGTTATGTACGAGTATAATTTTGTTATAAAAATTATTTATTTCTGCTTCTGCTTTCCTTTCAATTACATTCTATGAATCCAAGGGTCGAAGCAAACAGTAAAGGATGATAACGCCATTCTCTGTGTATAAATTAAAATTTTCTAAATATGTATGTATTAAATGTCGTCCGTTTACAATTAACGGTTGTGAAACATTCTCCGTTTAAATTTTATTTATAAACGGATAACATAAACGGATCTCCGTTTATATTATTAACGGCTAGTGTCTTTAGAATAGCAAAATCTAGTTAACGGATATCTTAATTTTAACGGTCCGTTTATAAATAACGGAATGCCTTTAGAATACACCCATTAGCCATGGTATCGAAATAAAATTACAAACAAATATGAAATTTTACCAATCAGAAATTCTCTGTTTGAGTCATCTTTATTGAAAACGGAAAATTATTCACACAAAGTAACAAATTATTATTGGCTAACTCTACAAAGAAGTAATTTATATAAAATTTAAAATTCAATTTGCCCGGTTATGAAGAGTGCAAAATTTGCTCGATTATGAAAGGTGCAAAATAAAATATGATAATTAAATGGGATACGGAATTTAATTTTGTGCAATATTTATTTGAAGCACAATTCTCTAAAATTAATAGGCCATTTTTGCGCAAGGAATAACTGTTATTCCTTGTAAAACGTCTTATGGATTGTTACACCCGGTATAAATAACTTAGGTGATGGAGAAAATTATTTCCTATTTGCTATGAATAACGTGTTGTATGTAATTTGAGATCACAGGAGTGAGGGGTTGTTTTTCATGACTATTTCTGGCGCCAATCTGTTTACTTAATTATTTATGTAAATAACAACAATTTATATTATTCATTACTATAAAAAAATATTGCATAAACTGATAAACTTTCATTTAAAATACTTATTGAAATTTTTTAAAATAACTTGTCAATAATTGTAAAAATATGCATGGTAATAAGCGTTTTAGTAAAATAAATTAATTTAAAAAAATACGTATATTAACTCCAAGTTTTGATTACTACTTTCAGCCTATGTCATTTAACATTATCTTTTACTTTCATACGAAAGCAAGTAGTGCAGTGTAATTCAAACAAGTATTATTTGGTTTATTTTCGTTGTTTCGTAATTTTCTACATTTATTAACTTTAAAATGGATTCCGTATATCAAAAAGGCGATAGCAAAAGCCTTGAAAGTAGTAAGAATTTGAAATAGAGTAGAAGTGTGACGTAGATGTTGGACATTAAAAACTGGAATATTTTGAAAACATGACTTTTTAAAAATATTGAATATAAATGAAACATGTCCTAATTTGTTGTTACAATGGTGGCGTACCCCATTTCGTACTGTTCCTCTACGGTACAGCTAAAGTAGCCCATCATAAACGTTCAATGCAGTATTATTGTTCAATAATATTGATACAATATATTTCAAACGGTTTTGATGAACATATGATTGGTTTAATAAACCCTGAAGATAATAATATTGTTCATTATAAAATCTATTGGCCGTGCCGTGTTCACACTTTCTGCAAGAATGCCTCTGCACTACGCGAGTGTTTCATTCGTGTATCTACTTTTTGAATTTCACTCATATATCAAAAATGTGTATATTATTTTAATGAAATATTTCAGGTAGCATAAGTGAAAGACGCTTAACAACAAATGTAACTCGAGCTTTAGTTACTCGTCTTCAAGAATTATCTACTAAATTTCGAAGTACGCAGGGCAATTATTTACGTCAAATTAATTCCCGCGAACAGCGTTCTAAAATGTATTTTGATGACGATGATGTTATGCAGTTTGAAGCTGATGATTCAATAGATGATCATTTCGTTATGAATCATCGGCGTGATCAACAAACACAACAGCAGCAAATGCTTCTTCTTCAACTTGAGGAAGAAAATGCAACAAGAGCTGCAGAAAGAGAACACGAAGTGAATAATATTGTTCGATCAATTGTAGATCTTAATGATATTTTTAAAGAGCTTGCTCACATGGTTGCTGATCAAGGAACAATTTTAGATCGAATAGATTATAATATAGAGCAAACTCAATCCACAGTCCATGAGGGATTGAAACAATTACGAAAAGCTGATGCTTATCAAAGAGGTAACAGAAAGATGTGTTGTATAATTATTCTTGCTACTACCATAGTTTTACTTGTTATATTATTAATAATATTTAAGACATAATTTGTAATGATGAGAATGTCGTGTAATATATTTGTGATTTGTGTACATGTTTACATATTAAGTTATTTATTTTAAAATATATTTAAAAAAATCTAATAAAATAAAACAATATTTTAACTGTTCTCTTTTTTCTTGCCTAGTTCGAATTTTTTTCAGTTTAAGTATAATTACCTTTTAAAGTAGTTAATAAATAGTTATTTATGTAACAAGTGAGTAAAGTATATCTTCAAGTGAAAAAAAGATATAATTTACTCACGAGTTGCATACAAAATTTTTTTACGTCTGCAATAAAAGTATGATAAAAAGTGCCATAGCGTTTCATTTATTTCACTCCGCAGCGTTAAAAAAGTGTACATTTTTCACACTTTCATGTATTAAGAAAACAATATTTAAATAAAAAAAATGTACTTTTTGTGCAACCGGACGCGAAATAAGCATTTCGCAGCCGCAATACAGGCCGCGAAATTAGGTAAACAATCACTTTGACACTTGAGAATTGCATGGTTTTGTTTATCAAATGTTAATCTCATAGCCACCTTGAAAGCTAACTTTCTATTTACAATGAAACTGTTTAAAATTAATAAAATTTGTAATTACATATTTTTTACGGTTGCACAAAAAATATTGTGTACACCTTGTCCGCGAAATCCTTTAGCGCCCTCGAGATTGTCTTGTCCCGGCCGCAAGCGGCCTCGGCGACAATTTTTCTCTCGGTACGCTAAAGAGTGATTTCGCGGCCTTGATATACAAATAACTATATTTAACAGACGTAAAAAATCGTATTAATCACTCTTGTCACGCCAGGATGAATCTATTCAATAATAAAAAATCATAGTATAAGACCAAATACTGTGATCAAAAATGACTGAAGCGTGCCGCTCCATACGAATTTGACATTTGCCGCTTACTTAGTATGACAGCGTTACTATTTCCACGGGCGTACCTTTCAGTGTTTATTATCTATCATAATAATAATCCTATTATTTTTTTTATAATGACCGTCTTCTTTCCGTTCACCCGAAAGAAAATATGCTTCAAAGAAGAAATTTGTCTCTTCATAAAAAACCATATTGAAAAGAAATTACTTATAGATTTTTCACGAAGGTATGCAAAACAAATATCAAATGAATAAACATACTGCAATGATATATCAAATGGCATGCACCTGTCATATATGGAATATAGTTTTGACATTATTTTGGAACAAAAGTTGTCACGTGACCTTCAGCCATTTTTGATCACTAGTAGTATGGATAGGTAGTATTTTGTTAGATAATAAATAAAGGTGTTTTTTCTAAAATACACAAACTGAGGTTTATTTCAACATTTTCTGTGTATATACAAGACAAACATTAATGATAATTATACACGGTTGTTACGTTTAACTTCCAATTATACACAAATATTTTTTTACATATAAATAAATTTAATATAACAGATAATGAATACAGTACAATGAAATGTTACTAAAATTTATGGAAATTAAATAAAGTATATTAAGAGGTGCATGGGACATGTATAATTCTACTAACTAATAAAACTAGGTCTCTTTGTAAGTTTCTAGCAAGTGCTTTTTGTATTCCATTTGATTATACCATAATTCAGCTGCTTGCGCGTTAAGAGGACTATCGTTATTAGGTTCGCCAAGTAAAGATTGAATGGAAAGTAAAATTGTTCTAACATCGTACAATGCGGACCATTTGTCTTTCAAAATATCCAAACAAATATTACCACCAGAATCTACATTAGGATGGTAGCAAGGTGTTAAAAATCTCACTACTGGCGCTGTATAAGGATAAGAATTTGGAAATTCTAAACTAAGCTTGTATTTCAGGCCTTCGTATACTGTTTCTTTCGGCCCACATATTGTTCCAATCCATTTAAAAAGGTTCTCGCCATCTGGGAATGCAGATATGCTCTTGTCTGGTGACATCATTAACACCATAAGTTCTTTTTGTAGCCTAAAGTAAAAATTTTCAATTTTTACTAGAGAAATGGGAGGTTGGGATGTTCTCAAATGTTCAATGTCTTACCTTTTGCTTACTGCATGGTTATCTTTGGACCTGTTCGTTATCTCTTCATTCTGTTTAACAGAATTTGATTGTTGGGATAAAAATGGATTAATATTTTGAGCCATTCCAGTTTATATAGATTTTTCTGTTGGCTTTCAAATAAACAGTTTAATTTGTTTAACACTCTTTTGAAATGACCAATCAGGGTACAGCTCGATACAATTTCACTGAATGAATTGACAGCTATTTAAACTTCTTCTTTTTGTTATTTAGATATCACATCATTTGTATTATTAACCCAAAAGAATTTACCAATATTTTATCAAAATTTTACACAAAATTACTGTAAAGAAAATGAGAAATTCACTTGTATCGATTTGTTTAACGGAGTAAAATTTTTGTAAAAGTTGGTGACCCTGGAGGTCAAATACCTATATTTATAATTTAAACTGACGTTGACGTTTGTGAAATTTGAAGGTTATATTTATTTTGAATTACCAGTAGATATTTGCGAAATGTTAGTTACAAAATATTTATTTTTTAATATTTTAACATAAGAAATAATATTGTAGATTGAAAAAAATGATGCCTGGTAGATTAGGTTTGGGTCCCACTATTCCAGATAATCCTTTAGCATTATCATGGCACGACTCTGCTTGGATTCCTATTTTAAATCCTTCCAATGTTATGGACTATTTTTCTGAACGTTCGAACCCCTTTTTTGACCGTACATGTAACAATGAAATTGTTAAGATGCAACGTTTAAGTCCAGACCAATTGCAGTAAGTAAAATATTTAAAGTACGATTATGATACTGTGAGTAAAAATAGGACCAATAAATTTATCCTTGTTATAGGAATATGACAGGTTTAGAATATGCACTTTTACACGTTCAAGAACCTATTTTATATGTAATAAGAAAACAACACAGACATTCTCCTACACAGACAACACCATTAGCGGATTATTATATTATAGCAGGTGTTGTTTACCAAGCTCCAGATCTAGCCAGTGTATTAAACTCCCGGTTACTTTCTGCCGTACATCATCTACAATCGTCTTTCGAAGAAGCATCTAGTTTTTCTCGTTATCATCCAAGCAAAGGATATACATGGGACTTTAAGTCGCAACAGAGACAAGGATCAGATAAATCCACTTTAGCCGGAGGAGGTAAAGGAAATGGTGACAAACCTCGCGAAGAACCAAGCTCATTATTTCAACGACAAAGGGTTGATATGCTCCTAGGAGAAATGGTGAAAAAATTCCCCCTGCCGAATCCCGTTGTTCAACCTCCACCGAAATCAACGCAAGGCAGCACAATAGCAAATAATGCTACAAATTCAACAACTCCATCTACGACGACAATTGTGCCGTCCACTACAACGAATTCATCCTCAATTGTTACTACATCCTCAGTCTCGGCAGTTGTTGTGAAGCAAGAGCCGCAAGACAATGGCCAAATTAATGCTCTTGATAAGGATAAGACTGAAATTAAGCAGGAAAAAGGTGGCAAACCACCAGAAAAGAAACCCAGAATAAATTAAATTAAGTGTAAATTTATTTATGAACATTTATTATTTTGTAATTTAAAAATATTAAGACACAATTCATATAATACACAAAATGTGTATAATAATAGTAATAATATTTGTACAATAAATAAAATTTTACTAATAGAGTATCCTTCTTCCATTCCATTTATATGATATATTAAAATTATGTTCCCTTCCATTCAGCAGATGGTGCTGATATCAGCGCCAGTTTTAAGCAGCCTAAATTACATTGGGTAAATTCCCAGACCAAACATAAATTAGACGCCGCATTCCCTACAGGCCGCGAGCAGACACGTGACTTCTGAGTTCTTGACATACTTGAAATCAACTGATTTGTGGGCGCATATCATTTTGACAAGGACATTGTCACTTTGACTAGATCAATGTTTTGTCGTATTTTTATTTTGAACTGCTAAAATGTTATTTTATAATTTTCAGGCAATAAAACACATGAAATTAAAAATAACTTCACAACAGTTCGAAATTAAAATAAGTCAATATATTGGTCTTGTCCTTGTCTAAGTGACTTTGTTCTTGTCAAAATGACAAACGCACACAAATCAGCTGATTCCAAGCACATCTGGGACTGGGACGCTCGAGTCAAGTGTCTGCTCGCGCCTTCATTCAATGCCGGGTGAGCGGATAGGAGGGAACGAGGCGTTTGTTTTGTATAGCGTGTTACCTGACCTGCCAGTTTGTTATTATTACTCTACGTTTGAATGTGATTTTGTAAGGTTATTTGCGGTGTTTATATATAATTTCGTGTATAATTTTGTTTCACATTATATTTTGTTTAAACAGAAAATTATTCAGCATGGTTGAACCATCAAATATAAAAAAAAGCATAATACAAGCTTTCCCCTGAAAGTTTTCTTATGAAAATAAATCGGTTATGCTGGATTTATACAGCGTAAGCCGTAACGTACCGTGCCGTGGCGTATTGCAACGTATCGTAACGCGTGAGGTAAAAATATGTGCTGTGGCAATAATTTCAAATTTATTAGCGAATGTAAAGATATATTATTTATACGATATATATATATATATATATATATATATATATATATATATATATATATATATATATATATATATATATATATATATATATATATATATATATACAGGATGGTGACGGTTAGGGGTGAACATAGGGATTTAACATGGGATTTTAGTATTTTGCAATTTCCTGCTCTCCTGTTCATTTTACGGCAAAAACTGTAGAGTACAAAATTGTTCAGAATTAAAAATTGCACACAAAAATGTATTTACATTTTTTATTATGTTTTTGGTTTCTTCACAATTTTAAAAAGAAATTTCAAAATTTCTGTTATTTTGTAGCAATAGCCATGGAATTTATTTTTTTCTGGTTGTCAAAAATTATTTATAAACGTCAACTATGCGTTATTCTAACTTAAAAATTAAATAAAAACAAACAACTTTTAATTTTAATACGCATTTTTATTAGGTATACCATTTAATAATACACCAATTCCAAATGTATCAACTACGTAGAATTTTGATTTATCATAGCCAATACCATTTCTTCATTCACTTCGTTATGACGTCTTCTATTCTTATTATCATTATTATTATTACTATATTATTTCCTTCATTACCTTCGTTCACAGCTGCACTAGCTAGGTTCTCAAATTTATTAACAAGTTTAGAAATTGTTGCTATAATAGGAATTGGTGTATTTTCGTACTTTATGGAAAACAAATCACGTATTCTTCTAAAACTATTTCCATCATAATAATTTTTTATAACGAAAACTCGTTCCTTATTCGAATAAACATTCATTATTAAATTAACTTTTTATTAGAGAAAATTTCGAAAATTTGACAGAAATTGAATGACATTACTATGTTTAAACATTTGAGTTATTGCTACAAATTAACAGAAATTTTGAAATTTCTTTTTAAAATTGTGAAGAAACCAAAAACATAATAATAAATGTAAATACATTTTTGTATGTAATTTTTAATTCTGAACAATTTTGTACTCTACAGTTTTTGCCGTAAAAAGAACAGGAGAGCAGGAAATTGCAAAAAAATAAAATCCCATGTTAAATCCCTATGTTCACCCCTAACCGCCACCACCCTGTATATATCCAAATCTTTAAAATGATCTCTATATAATAGGCGACGCCTACCTTGTAACTTTTAATACCAAGATGAGAAATATGTTTTGTCTTTTTACTTTATAATAATAATAATAAATATTAATTTTAGACACAGCATAAATAGTTATAAGCTTCAAGAGAAAATATATTTTAAAAAAACCCAAAAGCCCGTAATTGGAATCGAAAAGCATAAATCACACAACAGAACGTCTGCACTTACTGCCACTCCTAGACTCCTAGCCCTTGATCGCTATCCCCTCTCTGTCTGATGTCACAGCGGCAGGCCGTGAGGGTAACTTTGCGCTGTGAGATAAAATTCAAGTTGCACTTGAACAAAAATGGATGTTGTATAAAAATCGGATCAAAAATATCAATATTTTAAAACATCGATATTTACAAACAATATGAACTGATTTCCGACTTTTCACTCTAGAAAATAATATAAAGTAAATATGCTTTCATATTGTGTAAAAGAGGAATCTTTAGATCAAATAAAAAATAAAGTTATTTTTGTGCTTTTATATTTTACAGTTAGTAAAAAACAACAATGTAGGCACCTCTACTATACACAAATCTATAAACTTATTTTATTAAAAATCAAATGTAATCACAAACCACTGAATTTAAAACATATCTGAATCGCAACTATGCAGAAATAAATATTTTGATAACCGTTTCCCTTTTAGTTTTCCATACATAAACTCTTCTACCGTTATATTTAGGGATTGTCTATTATCGTTATCGACCACAATATTGGTTTTTGATTCCTGCTTTTTACACATATTTTTGCTTATGCCTTTGGTTCGTTTTGTTTTATCTTAGTTTTTTATAGGCTCTCGTACTAGTCTTTTTTTGGTTTTGTTGATTGTTATTAATTGATTAAAAAATTGAAAAAAAAATGTAAAAATGATTTTATGATACAACTGTCAAATAACTATTTTCAATATGATCTGTGTTGCTGTACTCTAGCGACTGTCGCCGCCAGCGGTGAATAAACACGCTAACATTTTTTTACTAGTACAATAATAACAATATTTTTGTACTAGTAAGACGATGAATATCTTCTATAGTGTGTATACCGTAGCATAATATGAATATTGTAATACGCTTAAAGAAAAAAATATTATTGTCTTATTTTTCATGAGTAGGTATGGGGACGGTTGGGCGTGGGAACTTTTTTGAGACCGTGGGAATTTTCTTATCAGCGCGGCATTCTTTGATGTTGCCGACTTCCGGACAGGTGTTAATTACAGGTGTGCAGTTGACCTTGAACTTTTTATTTGTTTACATATGTACTGTTTTTATTTAGTAGTGCACGAAATTTTTTACCAAGCGTCAGCTCATAGGCGTTCTAAGCTGTCGTGGAGAAAGTACCACAAGGGGTTACATTATGCGATTTAAAAAGCCCAATATCTTTGAAACTACGAGGAATTTCGAAAAAATAAATTAAATTTTACCCCTGTACTCCTCTTGTCGATTTTTGGTTTAAAATATAACATATTAAAATTTGAAAACCATGTGGCCCACTGAAAACGAAATAAATTTTGGAAAAAAATACATAGTGCCCAATATCTCTGAAAGTATGAGGAATTTAAAAAAAAATCAAAATTTACCCCCGCACTCTCCCTGTCGATTTTTGGCTTAAAATATAACATTAAAATTCAAGAATGCTAGCACCCTTTATACACGAAATAAATTTTTAAAAAAATGATTAATGACGAATTATATGTATAGTGCTTGTAATGCAACCTTGTACTTTGTTTTACATGTATTTAGATGGGAAACTGTTACAAATAGCACCTGAAAGTCAACTAGCATTGTTTCTTATGGAAAACACGTCCAATATTCTCAATTTTGGTGTGCATGACTAAATTTATCTCTTTTCCGTTCGAGTTTTAATATTATAAATAAGAACAGGAACGCTGACTAGTCATTCCTTATTTAATCTTTGAAGAAACAATATATAATATTACTTACATTTTGATTAGAAAAATGGAAAATTTTATTGTAATAAAGGATTACAAGAAAACTGTTAAACGTTTTAACGTACAAGGAAGAACTATAGAATTTAGTATTAAACCCGTACCAAGTGGCAAAGATCCAGTTAAATGGGTGCGCGATGCCATAAATAATATAATAATACACGTTACGTCTGAAGTTGAACCAACTGATAAGATTGGATTTACGTTTTGCAGTAAAGATTTTAAGAGAGGCCAAGGATGGAAAAATTTCGCTACTGCATCGGAGGTGACGGTTGATGATGTGTGGCAGGTGCTTAGTGGGATTTATCAATCCAATTCCACAGGTTTAAGCACTG
Source organism: Harpalus rubripes (assembly GCA_963082715.1). Lineage (NCBI taxonomy): Eukaryota > Metazoa > Arthropoda > Insecta > Coleoptera > Carabidae > Harpalus > Harpalus rubripes. Next base: position 36,029,244 of record OY720457.1, on the reverse strand, counting down.
ATACGTTTTGTCTAGGTGTGACAACCGTGCGTTCACCAAAAGGCACAGGAAATAACAGACAAAACAAATATAATACATTTAATGAAGAAAGCGCTATGCGAAGAGGAATTATCACGGTAAATAATAGTGACAACCTATGTCTTCCAAGAGCTCTAGTCGTCGCAATTGCCCGTGTGGAAGGAGACCCTGAATACAGAGATGTACGTCGAGATATCAGAAAGTTACAAACGAAGAGAGCTATCCAACTTATGGAGGATGCTACAGTAACTATACCAGAGGAAGGTGCAGGAATACCAGAACTTCAAATACTACAAAAACATTTCAGCAACAAATATAAAATATGTGTTTATCAGTATGGCGGTAAAGGAAAAGATATTTTGTTTGAAGGTACCGAGGGGGGCAGTACTTTAAACTTAATATATTACAATGGTCATTACAATGTGATAACGTCGCTGACAGCAGCTTTTTGCTGCGGTTATTATTGCGTACAATGTCATGTACCATACAACACTAAAAATCGTCATAGATGTGAGAGTACCTGTTACGCCTGCCAACAATCTCCAGTTTGTCAATCAGGGGTAAAAATAAAATGTGTCGATTGTAATCGTTGGTTTAAAATTGAAACTTGTTTTGAAAATCACACAAAACCTAATTCTCTTGGTAAGAAAACGGTATGCAGTCAGATTATGTGTTGCCACACATGTTTGAAAACCATAAGAAAAGACAGAGTGCATACTTGTGGTGAAATATATTGCAAAATATGTAAAAAGCATCAATCCGAAGACCATTTATGCTATATGCAACAAGACACCGGTTCTCCAAAAACGGAAGATACATTGTTTATTTTTTATGACCTTGAAACACGCCAAGAAAAAATAATAGATAATAAAACGGTTGAGCATGAACCGAACTTATGTGTTTTCAAACAATGTTGCAGTATGTGTATAAAAGAAGATAAATTATATATGTGTCAAAAATGTGGAATTAAACTAAAAGCATTTAATAATAATGTTATAGAGCAATTTATGAACCATTTATTAAGTTTACGTAAAATTTTTAAAAATATAGTGGTAATAGCTCATAACGGACAAGCCTTCGACCATCAGTTTGTTTTAAATTACATACTTACAAAAACAAATTTAACACCTGACCTAATAATGCGTGGTACAAAAATTGTATCGATGACACTGGGAAATGTAAAATTTTTAGACTCGTTAAATTATTTTCCTATGGCATTATCCAAATTACCAAAGGCATTCGGACTCAGTGGTGAATTAAAGAAAGGATATTTCCCGCATCTATTTAACACCATAGAAAATACGTATTATATTGGACCTCTACCTGATTTATCGTACTATAGCCCAGACACAATGAAAGAAGAGGAAAGAGCAAAATTTCTAAACTGGTACGATGAACATAAAAACGATGAGTTTAATATGCAGCGTGATTTAGTTGATTATTGTATTTCGGATGTTGAAATTCTTACACAGGCCTGTTTAAAATTCAGAGAACAGCTTCTAAGTATTGGAAATGTATGTCCATTTACAGAGGCTTGTACCATAGCATCATCATGTAATAAAGTATACCGGCGTAATTTCTTAGAGCCCAACACTATTGGAATTATACCAAAGGGTGGATATAGATGTCGTGATAACCAATCCAAAATTGCACTACAGTGGCTTGTGTGGGAAGAGTATACACAAAAAATTAATATTTTGCACTCCGCTAAACAGAAAGAAGTTAGATTGGGTGGTTTAAAAGTTGATGGCTACTGTGAACAGACAAATCAGGTGTTTGAATTTCACGGTTGTTATTATCACGGTCACCCCGAATGTCTCAAATTTAACAGAGATAAACCATTACAAGATAGCCCTACTGAAACTCTTAATTTACGATTTGAGTCAACTGTTGCTAAAACAAATAAATTACGTTCACTTGGGTATAAAGTCGTGGAAATGTGGGAGTGTGATTTTAGGCAACAAATAAAATCAGCTCCAGAAATTGATAAATATACTAGGGCGGCACCTTATATTATAAACGCACCTCTTAACCCTCGCGATGCTTTTTATGGGGGGCGAACAGGGAACACAAAAACATACTATAAGTGTAAAGATGATGAGCAAATTCACTACATTGACATTTGCTCACTATACCCATATGTTTGTAAATATGGGAAATACCCAGTAGGACACCCTACTGTTTACGTTGGTGATGAGTGTCCGAAAGATATTTCAGGCGTTGATGGGGTAATAAAGTGTAAAATTTTACCACCACAAAATCTTTATCATCCTGTTGCCCCTACTAAAATTAATAATAAATTAATGTTTTCGCTTTGTAGACTATGCGCTGAGAACCAAAGCAATGAAGAGTGCGCGCATAGTGATTTAGAGAGAGCTATAATAGGCACCTTGGTCATTGACGAAGTTATAAAAGCTGTTGAAATGGGTTATACAATACTTGAAATATACGAAATTTGGGAATATAGGACTAAAAAATATAATAAAACAGAGAATATAATGGGCTTGTTTACAGACATGATGAACAAATTTATAAAAATCAAGCAACAGGCATCGGGGTGGCCAAAAGAGTGCGTAACAATGGAGCAAAAGAACAGGTATATTGAAGAATTTTTTGAGAAGGAAGGTGTGCGATTGGAGTTTGAAGAAATTTTAGAAAATTCTGGTTTGAGGGCTTTAGCAAAATTAATGCTTAACTCGTTTTGGGGAAAATTGGGGCAGCGAGAAAACCAGCCAAAAACGAAAATAATCAACAGACCAGACGAATTTTTTGATATAATGTCTAATCCTTTAATTGTAGTAAACACTGTTTTACCCATTAACGACAATACACTCATAGTTAATTACGAATATACTGAAGAAACTTACGACGTGTTATCTACGGTAAATATTTGTTTGGCAGCTTATACTACAACACAGGCTCGTTTAAAACTGTACAATTATCTCGAACAGCTGGGAGAAAGAGTACTATATTACGATACAGATTCTGTAATTTTTGTTTCAAAGCCCGGAGATGTTGACCCTATATTGGGAAATTTTGTCGGCGATATGACAGATGAATTGGCTAGTTACGGCCCCGGGAGTTATATAACGGAATTTGCTTCTGGTGGACCAAAAAATTACGCGTATATTGTTTATTCACCGGTAACAAACAAATATTATGAAGTCTGTAAGGTTAAGGGTATTTGTATAAATCATGAGGTTAGTAAAACTGTTAACTTTAACACGTTGAAACAAATGATTATGAATGAAGATGCAGAGCCTCAAAATATTACATTCAATGCCATACGAAGAACAGAAAAACATGAAGTTATCACGCGTAATGAGGAAAAAACATTTAAGCCTACATCATGCAAAAGAAAATTTAAAAAATTTAATTCTGTGCCATTTGGATATAAAAATTAAAACATTGAACAACAGAAAAATATTGTATATATGTTTTAGTATTTTAGTAAAAATGTATGCTTTTTAAAAATATGTATTATATACCATAACATATACTTTTATAAAAATGTAAATAATTGCTTCTATTATGTATTTATATTTAAATTATTTTCTAAGTGCATTTATACCTGTACATTTTCATGTTAAAATGTTTTATTTTGTGTAAATATACGAGTATATTAATAAAAATGTTTATAAAAATTAGTGTTTTATTTTTAAAAATATTTTACAGCATAACAAATATTACCTCTGGTTTGAACCAGATCTGGCGATGAGTCATGCTCTAAAAATAGACCAACATCTGGCTTGCACTTGTTCAAGCAAACAGGATGTAGCGATGAGTTATGCTCTAAAAATAAACCAACATCTGGTTTGCACGTGTTCTAAAAAACTGGTTTGAACCGGATCTGGCGATGAGTCATGCTCTAAATATAAACCAACAACTGGCTTGTACACGTTCTAGAAAAACTGGTTTGAACTGGATTTTATAAATGCATAATAAACACATCTCAATATTACAACTTACATTTATTTCAATGCGATTATTGCGATTGAATAATCATATACTTATACGTGTTCTAGAAAAATTGGTTTGAACCGGATCTGGTAATGAGTTATGTTCTAAAAATAGACCAACATCTGGCTTGTACGTGTTCAAGCAAACAGGTTGTGGAGATGAGTCATGCTCTAAAAATAAACCAACATCTGGTTTGCACGAATTCTACAAAAACTGGCTTGAACTGGATTTCGTGATGAGTCAAGCCCAAAAAAAAACCAACATCTGGCTTGCACATATTCTAGAAAAACTGGTTTGAACTGGCATAATAAACACATCTCATTATTACAACTTACATTTTTTATGTTAATGCGATTATTGTGATTGTATAATCATAAACGTATTTTAACGTTTAAAATAAAAACTAAAGCTACTACAAACCAACAAAAATAACAAGAACAATGCCTCAAAAAGCTGGGTAAATATATAAAAACTGCAAATGTACATCAAAGGAAGTTAGAAGGGTTAAAATATAATATTAAAGTAAAAATATGTGTAAAAGTTTCAACAACTTAAAAATAATGCCATGCTCTAAAAATAGTCAAGAATTTTGTGAGAACTGGTCTGAACGGTATCTGCCGATGAGTCATTCTCTAAAAATAGACCATCATCCGGTTTGCACAAGTACTAGAAAACTGGTTTGAACTGATTATGGCAATGTCATATGAAATTTAATTAATTAACCCATTTAATCCTACCTACAACTTTATAAAAAGTTCAAAAATTAAACAACTTCTGCAAATAACAATCAATCTATTTTGTTAATACGGTTCTGGTAACCTATTTAAACAGGTAAACAGCTTAGTACCCTCAAATTCATAAATAAAAATAATGAATATCCTCAAAATTTTGAATAAAAATAATTAATAACCTCAAATTCATAAAATGGGGATAATGAATACCTTCAAATTCATAATTGAGGATAATTAATACCCTCAAATTCATAAAATGAGAATATTTAATACACCAAACTGTTTATCAGATATACTATTTCTGACTGATATTGATTTTAATGTATGTCTGTTATTAACATATATATGCTTTTTTTTATTCTTAAAACGCCATTTCTTATTATAATAATGTGATACTCATGTACACTTTACTTTTATACTGTAAAACTTTTAGAAAAGTAAAGGTTGAACTACCTCAATGAAAAATCAATAATTGTGCTATTGTAATAAAATTTATGTATTTATATATCATCGCTAAAATTAACATACAATGTCTGAACAGGTCAAGAACAGATATAAACAGGTTAGGAACAGGCCTAAACAGGTCAGAAACAGGTCTGAACAGGTCAGGAACAAGTCTGAACAGGTCAGGAACAGGTCTGAACAAGTCAGGAACAGGTCTGAACAGGTCAGGAACAGGTCTGAACAGGTCAGGAACAGGTCTGAACAGATCACAGATCAAGAACAGGCTAGGAACAGGTCTGAACAGGTCAGGAACAGGTCTGAACAGGTCAGGAACAGGTTAGGAACAGGTCTAAACAGGTCAGGAACAGGTATGAACAGGTCAGGAACAGGTCTGAACAGGTAAGGAAAATGAGGAAAAACATTTAAACCTACATCATGTAAGAGAAGGTTTGAAGGACATGATTCACTCCCCTATGGATATAAAAGGACTAGATCACAGTAAATCATATGATTTGTTCTTTGCGAGTCACAATGGTATTGTCACAGACAGATAAAACAACGCTCTCCGTGTTAGGCGGAATAATATCTGAAGAATTAATAAAAGAAAATTATTATGCCGCATGTTTACCAGCGACACTAATTATTTTGTGATGAATCAAGGAAACTGGGATACCTTCCACAAATAGTTGAAGGATATTTCACTCATAAAGATTTCGGAATACCTATTATGCATTTTTGTACAAAACTCGAGAATCAGTATTATGATCCCATGAAAAAGGTTTTGGAAAAATATTGTGGAGTAAATTCTTGCGATTTTGTTTTCAAAGAAGTTAATACTCTACCGATTAACACAGACCAGTTAGTAATGAAACTGTATTATATGAAATATAAAGAAACGGAATCATCTGTAGACTATTTTGATCAGGCCCCTGAAATTCTTCGCAATATACGAAAACATGTAAAGCAGCGTGTATATAAACTACTCCTTAATAGAATGTATGTATAAGTTTACCAAATGTAGTGTAAAATAGTCGTAATATTGTGATTAAAATAATGTATATATTTTAAAAATATAAATGTTATATACCTATTTATCTTGTAAATATATGTATTGTACAATAAATTTTGTATTATTATCCTGTTTCACCGCAAGACTGATGACAAAATAGCAAATATAATCGCCAATGCATTTTACTCGTAATGTTACACCCTATTTGGTCCCTACCAGGCTAGCAGATGAGTGTATGCAACCTATCGAACGACTCTCATTCTGTTGGTGGAGGGACAATCACTTGCTAGTCTAGTTCAGTACTTCGTATGCACTATTGCACCTAATCTAACCCCGTGTTATGCTTTGGACGTCTCCTAGCTGTTACAGTTAGTTAAACTAGCATTGGTTTGTATGCACCATTCGGTAACTCTTACCAGTCGGTGGATGGACAAACTTACTAAATTTAACCCCCATAATTACCACAGTTAATCAGGCCAGACACAATTGCATGCTCACTTTAGTACTGTAAAATAAAAAATAAAATGCATATACTTTGCGTAAGTAAGAGGCTGAATCAAATAAGAAGAATATTTGATACTGAAATTCAACTCGAAAGGAATTTCGGCTTCCCAAGGTCTAAAAAGACATTACAAAGCAAAGTATATTTGAATAACACTTGTACGTCATTAACCATCTGCACTGTACGCAATTTATCCGTATTTGCACCACTGCAGGGTTTGTAAGCCCGACTTACCGAAGTGCGGAAGAAACTACTGTCTCTCAGTGAAAGCAGTTCGTACAGAGATTAATTTCACACGTGTTCATTATAAATAAGAAAAAATAATTTGAGAAATATTGCAACTATAATTTATTAATTAATAAAAACTGGCGGATGTCATTTTCTAACTAATAATACAAGGACTATTAAAATATAATAATTTTAAAAATTTAAAACAAAAATGATAGAATTTTTTTTTTTTATTACTTTTTGCAATAACAAAGTATTTAAATTACATTGTAATAACGGTATTTTTAAAAATGTTCAAAGTTGAAGTAAACTACCACTACCGCTTTATGTATGGCCTATTTTCAATTTAATAATTTTTATTCTTAAATATTTTAAAATACAGTTGTTTTTTTAAAAATTTCGAAACAAAATAACTACAGTGATGTAGGATTTCAATACATGCATCCGGTTCACGAGCGTGGTGTTATACACAAATTAAAAATATGCAAACGGACAAACTTGTTTCAACTTGTTTATTTAGATAACACATACTTAATACGAGGTTCATTACACCGATTCTTTTGTAGTGAACGAAACGTTAGAGGAGACGGTTGAGCGTTGGGTGTGTAGTTCTATAAATACAAACATACAGTGAATTATTGGTGACAAATAAATATATCTTATATAAAGTGTAATACAGTTTTTTTGTAATTGTCCATAAAAACGGTGTAGTGTTTTAGAAAATTTTGAAAAGTGATTAGTGGGAGTGTCAAAAGTGTAAAATGCGCGTATCAGTTTACTTTGAATAATTAGACGAGAGTAGAATTTTTATCACAGATACTTTTTTATAAAAAGGTAAGATATATTTTTATTGTTACAACTTGGTAATAAAATGTATTGTTTTACCAGGTATATTTTTATTGTTTTTACATATAGGTTTGTACAGGTAAGTTGTGTATTTGCATTACCTATGTGATAACGTTCATTATTTTTGTACCTGTCTGTAGCAATGGCTTGTCGACGGCGGGGGATGTATTTATTGATAAGGATGGGCGCAGCCATTTTGGAATTGGTTACGGCCATAGCGTCTGCTGGTCGACAACCGCTTGCGGGCGTCTGCCTGCTGTCAACTGTGATCAGGCCATTCTGTTAAGAAGTACATAATATGATGTGGATGGAGCTGTATGCAATAAATTTTTGCTGATAAACTTTATTTTTAGATAATAATTTAACCTTATAGCCGTGAACTTATTTGGATTGACGTATTTTTTGTTTTTGAGAAATATTTTAAGACGCGTTTTGCGATAGTGATTTTAAAGCATTGTCGACCAGCAGACGCTATTGCCGTAACCAATTCCAAAATGGCTGCGCCCATCCTTATCAATAAATACATCCCCCGCCGTCGACAAGCCATTGCTACAGACAGGTACAAAAATAATGAACGTTATCACATAGGTAATGCAAATACACAACTTACCTGTACAAACCTATATGTAAAAACAATAAAAATATACCTGGTAAAACAATACATTTTATTACCAAGTTGTAACAATAAAAATATATCTTACCTTTTTATAAAAAAGTATCTGTGATAAAAATTCTACTCTCGTCTAATTATTCAAAGTAAACTGATACGCGCATTTTACACTTTTGACACTCCCACTAATCACTTTTCAAAATTTTCTAAAACACTACACCGTTTTTATGGATATAAAACGAAAATGAAAAATGACGATTAAATGTTAGCCCTGAAAATAAGAATATTAAAACACATTTATCACCCAAACCAGTATATTCAGAATTAATACAAAAAATAGCAAATCTAGATGGCCGTCGCCTGGCCGAACCCGGTCACGCGGAATCCTCCTCCACGCCGTGATTATTTCTGCAAAAGAATTAACACATGAGAAATACTCAGTGAGGAGTCAACCATTCACAAAATACACGCGCATCCACCACAAGATAATGTATTGCAAAATCACACCACAAATAACACACGTATGCAACAAAGTCCAATAGAACAGGGAAAAGGGAATGTCACCTTATGCGAAACGCATACCTGCTACTCCATAGCAGTGTGGCCCCGGACTTACGCGTACATACTCAAGTGTACCTGCCATTACCACCCTGGCCCCGGTCTTACGCGTACGTATACTCAACTGTACCTGCCATTACCACTACTGTGGCCCCGGACTTACGCGTACGTATACTCAACTGTACCTGCCATTGCCAGCCTGAGCGGTGTGGTTTATCCCGGCACTCAAATATGGTTACACAACCAACCTTGCCATTACCACCCATGGGAATACGGAGCTACCCTAACCCGAATTCCGCTCAGGTGCTGATGACCCTAGTGGACTTACTTCGGCCTTAGGGGCATAGTTACAAAACCAGGATAAAACTATCCCTGCCGTTCCCACGCGGTCAATCAGCGAAACCCACGAGGCTAGCAATCGTGGACACATAGATCGCATTCCTGGTTACCCTTATCAGCTCTCTCACCACACCTGGAGGCTCTACCGGGCGCGACCGTTCAACAAGGATTAGGATAAAGGACAACACCGTAAAATAAGAGAATAATCATACAAATCCGTATCTCCATTACTCTTGCCATCGTAAACTAAAAGTGTGTGTGAGACTCAACTCACAATCATACACATGCTAGATTAGCTCTCTCACCTGAATCACTACACAAATCAATCACTACGATATCGATGTTCTCACACTGAAATCTAGACATAAACTGAAATAAAATACGTGAATACCAGTATCATTAAATGTAGCTCTTATCCAACAGCATCGGTTACGTACCTAAATAGCTAATTAGAGACAAAACATAATAAATTTAATAAAAATAATCTTACGCAAAATAATTACTGTGACAGTTCGACCATCCTGACAAGTTCCTCGTCCTCGAGGAATAAATCCCAAATTCCTGCAGCATCGGCATCAACAACTGAAGCGCTGTTGTCTTCCCACAGTTCACGTGTACTTAAATATGGTTTCATCCTGTCAATCGCCACTACGTTATTATATTCTCCTCTTCTTCTTCGATTTGTACCAGGCAAATCTTCTACTGAAAATCTATCGTTCGGTAGAACTTTCTTTATTTGGAATGGTCCTTCATACGGATGGTGTGAAATGGAATCGGTAGTTTCTCAATTGGATTCAATAGTTCCGGTTGCTTTCTTATCTGTTGTTTATGGTAAAACATGTGATACACGAGTCAGTGTACTTCGCGAATTTTCTCATTCCAGGAAACCAGTAAATTCTAAAATGTCCAAACTCATCAAGACAGGAACGTACTATCTGCAGCCGTTGTCCTCTAGGTCCAACCCATTAGATTCCAGACGCGGTAATTCGGTAAACCCGTTCGTCTCGTAAACAGTAATTTTTATAAATATTCCTTTCGTAGTTAGTTTCCGGTGGTATACTTAAAATATTACTGATAATTTTCAATTTGTCGTTTGTCCGGCGAGTATCCAGTCAGCTTATTATATGAAAATTGTCAAATTCTACAGAAAGTCTTTCTCCTGACACGGGGTTTCGACTTGGCGCATCGACGTGACCCATTCGTAATCCTGGGCGATATTCTATATCGAATGAATATTCCTGCAGTTCCAGCCACCATCTTCCAATCCTATGTACCAAATCCTGTTTAGTGCTAGCAGTTCGTAGTGCATTGCAGTCTGTTACTAATTTAAAATGTAATTCCAGCAGATATACTCTAAATTTCTTTAACGTTTCGACTGCTGCTAAAGTCTCCAGCTCATACGAATGATACTTCATTTCCGTTGGTGAAATAAGTAACTGGGTGGAATTTACCTGTGTCCAATTTCTGCAGTAGGATTCCTCCTAATCCTAACTTGCTGACGTTCATGTGCACCTCTGTTTCGGCATTCGAATTGTAGAGTTGCAAAAGTGGTCGTTCCGTAAGCTTTTCCTTTGGGTCTTCAAATGCTTTCTGTTCTTTCGCCTCCCAACTCCACAGTGTATCCTTTCTCGTTAGATTAGTAATCGGTCGTACAATCTTAGCGTAATCTTTAATGAAGTGTCGAAAATAACTTGTAGGTCCTACAAACTGTCTTACTTGGTGCACATTCCTCGGTGCCTGAAATCCTGTGACGGCTTTTATTTTCTCCTTTCCAGGTCGAACTCCATCTCGATCAATCTGAAAACCTTAATAGTTGATGCTGCTCTGAAAAAGAAACATTTCTTCATATTCAGTGTAAAGTTGTTTGCCCTAAAAAAAATATCAAATAGTGTCGTCCGTCGCTGAATTTCCTCTGTAAATGATGATGGGTACTATGTCATCTAAGTAAGCCATGGTGATAGTGTTACGACATGATCCTAGAACTTTGTTGACCAGCCTCTGAAAAACTGATGGTCCATTAGATAATCCAAAAGGGAGATGATTAAACTCGTAATGTCAGTCCGGTGTTACAAATGCAGTTTTGTACTTCGAGCTCTTTGCGATAGGTATCTGGTAATATCCTGATGTCATATCTAAAGTTGGGAATTACTTCGCTCCTTGCAATTGATCCAGTTGATCATCAATTCTTGGAAAGGGGTATCGGTCTTTTACTGTTACTTTGTTTAAATGCCTGTAGTCTATACTCATTTGCGCTTCTCCGTTCTTTTTCTTCACTAGAAGAATCGGTGCTGAAAAGGTGAAGTGGATTCGCGTATAATGTCGCCATCAAGAAGCTCTTGAATGTGTTTTCTCTCTGGAATTGACAATCTATACGGCCTGTAAGTAATGTGGGTATCATCAGTCAGTAAAATATCCACTTCGGTCGCATTCGTGCATCGAATATCCTTCACAGTTTTTACAAAACAATCTCTATATTCCTTCAGCAGACGTACCCGTTGTTCGCGTTGTTCCACACTTATATCCGTTTCCACGTATAGTTCATCCTACGTAAAGTAAATTCCTTCATTTTCTGCACTTCTGTATTATCAGCTTGACACTTTCATCCTATTGTTATAATTTTATCCTTCTGAATAGTTAATTCCGCATCTGATCAGTTCAAGACTGGTAGAACACATTCCATATCCCTGCCACCTACTACAATTGTTTCCGGGAATACGTGCTCGTTTCCTTCAGGTGTTCGTACACTTAAATACACAAAAAGTTCTCCTTTGTCTTCCACACGGCAGATATCGTGTTCTACATATCCTAGTGGTATAACAGTTGCATGTTTGTCCCAGATGTTAACCTTCCTACGTGGTGTCGCTTCGATTCTACTGAATTGTGAGTCGTTTTTCCTGAAAAATCTTAGCCAACTTGAATCCTTGTACACAACTACTTCCGGTGATTCTGTGAAAGGCTGTCCAACAATGATGGGTATGTATTGAACTGTCTGGTAATATGTTGAATACTACATCTAGTTCTACTTCGTCAATCGTCAACTTGTGAACTCCAGTTTCGCCTAAAGGTCTCAACCATCCATTCTCGAAACCACGCAGAGTAACTGTCTTGTTTTTGTTGAATGGTAATTCTAGTTGTCGTGCTACGGATTCCTTCATGGTTATGCAAGTGGACCCCATATCGACGTACGCTTAGACTCCCGTTCCATTAACTTTAACATCTAGAAAGAATTTACAATTACCGCTTACCTCCGCAGAAGTTGTTAAGATGTTCCTTTCTGGTAGTTGTGGTTGTGGCTCTTATTAACGTTGAACATGCTGATGTTGACGTTGTTGTAGTCGCTGGTTCCTACTTCCACTGTATTCGCTTCCATTTCGTCCTGCACAATTCGATACTCATTGCCGTTTGTTGTCATAATGTGAGCGTGTATGTCCCAATTTTCTACAAATAAAACAACGAACGTTCGCCATTCCATCGGTGTGTTGCTGTGTAGTATAGTAAGGCCACTTGTTCTTCTGAAAAGTACGATGTAAATCGCGTTGAAGAGGAGTAGAAAGGTTTCGTGTCGCTAATTTATCCTCGATCGTCTTCAACAACATAGCCTTCCATGTCTCCCAAGAATAATTTATTCCTTGCAGCGCTTTATACCATATTTCTGCATACCCTTTCAAGCGAGATGTCACATACATGATGGTAGTTATTTCGTCCTATTTATGCATAACGCGTAAAGTGAACGCACATACTAAAATTGAGGACTGTTGTTAGGTAACGCCATGTTGTAATATTGTTCCAGTTTCGTAATCCAGCTAAACATGAACATAACCAATATCTGCACTGTTCCAAAAGTTGTGCTGATGTGATCCCAAAAGCTGAAAGTTAAAATGTTCTGATCCCACTTCTGAAATATAAAACGAAAATGAAAAATGACGATTAAATGTTAGCCCTGAAAATAAGAATATTAAAACACATTTATCACCCAAACCAGTATATTCAGAATTAATACAAAAAATAGCAAATCTAGATGGCCGTCGCCTGGCCGAACCCGGTCACGCGGAATCCTCCTCCACGCCGTGATTATTTCTGCAAAAGAATTAACACATGAGAAATACTCAGTGAGGAGTCAACCATTCACAAAATACACGCGCATCCACCACAAGATAATGTATTGCAAAATCACACCACAAATAACACACGTATGCAACAAAGTCCAATAGAACAGGGAAAAGGGAATGTCACCTTATGCGAAACGCATACCTGCTACTCCATAGCAGTGTGGCCCCGGACTTACGCGTACATACTCAAGTGTACCTGCCATTACCACCCTGGCCCCGGTCTTACGCGTACGTATACTCAACTGTACCTGCCATTACCACTACTGTGGCCCCGGACTTACGCGTACGTATACTCAACTGTACCTGCCATTGCCAGCCTGAGCGGTGTGGTTTATCCCGGCACTCAAATATGGTTACACAACCAACCTTGCCATTACCACCCATGGGAATAGGGAGCTACCCTAACCCGAATTCCGCTCAGGTGCTGATGACCCTAGTGGACTTACTTCGGCCTTAGGGGCATAGTTACAAAACCAGGATAAAACTATCCCTGCCGTTCCCACGCGGTCAATCAGCGAAACCCACGAGGCTAGCAATCGTGAACACATAGATCGCATTCCTGGTTACCCTTATCAGCTCTCTCACCACACCTGGAGGCTCTACCGGGCGCGACCGTTCAACAAGGATTAGGATAAAGGACAACACCGTAAAATAAGAGAATAATCATACAAATCCGTATCTCCATTACTCTTGCCATCGTAAACTAAAAGTGTGTGTGAGACTCAACTCACAATCATACACATGCTAGATTAGCTCTCTCACCTGAATCACTACACAAATCAATCACTACGATATCGATGTTCTCACACTGAAATCTAGACATAAACTGAAATAAAATACGTGAATACCAGTATCATTAAATGTAGCTCTTATCCAACAGCATCGGTTACGTACCTAAATAGCTAATTAGAGACAAAACATAATAAATTTAATAAAAATAATCTTACGCAAAATAATTACTGTGACATGGACAATTACAAAAAAACTGTATTACACTTTATATAAGATATATTTATTTGTCACCAATAATTCACTGTATGTTTGTATTTATAGAACTACACACCCAACGCTCAACCGTCTCCTCTAACGTTTCGTTCACTACAAAAGAATCGGTGTAATGAACCTCGTATTAAGTATGTGTTATCTAAATAAACAAGTTGAAACAAGTTTGTCCGTTTGCATATTTTTAATTTGTGTATAACACCACGCTCGTGAACCGGATGCATGTATTGAAATCCTACATCACTGTAGTTATTTTGTTTCGAAATTTTTAAAAAAACAACTGTATTTTAAAATATTTAAGAATAAAAATTATTAAATTGAAAATAGGCCATACATAAAGCGGTAGTGGTAGTTTACTTCAACTTTGAACATTTTTAAAAATACCGTTATTACAATGTAATTTAAATACTTTGTTATTGCAAAAAGTAATAAAAAAAAAAAATTCTATCATTTTTGTTTTAAATTTTTAAAATTATTATATTTTAATAGTCCTTGTATTATTAGTTAGAAAATGACATCCGCCAGTTTTTATTAATTAATAAATTATAGTTGCAATATTTCTCAAATTATTTTTTCTTATTTATAATGAACACGTGTGAAATTAATCTCTGTACGAACTGCTTTCACTGAGAGACAGTAGTTTCTTCCGCACTTCGGTAAGTCGGGCTTACAAACCCTGCAGTGGTGCAAATACGGATAAATTGCGTACAGTGCAGATGGTTAATGACGTACAAGTGTTATTCAAATATACTTTGCTTTGTAATGTCTTTTTAGACCTTGGGAAGCCGAAATTCCTTTCGAGTTGAATTTCAGTATCAAATATTCTTCTTATTTGATTCAGCCTCTTACTTACGCAAAGTATATGCATTTTATTTTTTATTTTACAGTACTAAAGTGAGCATGCAATTGTGTCTGGCCTGATTAACTGTGGTAATTATGGAGGTTAAATTTAGTAAGTTTGTCCATCCACCGACTGGTAAGAGTTACCGAATGGTGCATACAAACCAATGCTAGTTTAACTAACTGTAACAGCTAGGAGACGTCCAAAGCATAACACGGGGTTAGATTAGGTGCAATAGTGCATACGAAGTACTGAACTAGACTAGCAAGTGATTGTCCCTCCACCAACAGAATGAGAGTCGTTCGATAGGTTGCATACACTCATCTGCTAGCCTGGTAGGGACCAAATAGGGTGTAACATTACGAGTAAAATGCATTGGCGATTATATTTGCTATTTTGTCATCAGTCTTGCGGTGAAACAGGATAATAATACAAAATTTATTGTACAATACATATATTTACAAGATAAATAGGTATATAACATTTATATTTTTAAAATATATACATTATTTTAATCACAATATTACGACTATTTTACACTACATTTGGTAAACTTATACATACATTCTATTAAGGAGTAGTTTATATACACGCTGCTTTACATGTTTTCGTATATTGCGAAGAATTTCAGGGGCCTGATCAAAATAGTCTACAGATGATTCCGTTTCTTTATATTTCATATAATACAGTTTCATTACTAACTGGTCTGTGTTAATCGGTAGAGTATTAACTTCTTTGAAAACAAAATCGCAAGAATTTACTCCACAATATTTTTCCAAAACCTTTTTCATGGGATCATAATACTGATTCTCGAGTTTTGTACAAAAATGCATAATAGGTATTCCGAAATCTTTATGAGTGAAATATCCTTCAACTATTTGTGGAAGGTATCCCAGTTTCCTTGATTCATCACAAAATAATTAGTGTCGCTGGTAAACATGCGGCATAATAATTTTCTTTTATTAATTCTTCAGATATTATTCCGCCTAACACGGAGAGCGTTGTTTTATCTGTCTGTGACAATACCATTGTGACTCGCAAAGAACAAATCATATGATTTACTGTGATCTAGTCCTTTTATATCCATAGGGGAGTGAATCATGTCCTTCAAACCTTCTCTTACATGATGTAGGTTTAAATGTTTTTCCTCATTTTCCTTACCTGTTCAGACCTGTTCCTGACCTGTTCATACCTGTTCCTGACCTGTTTAGACCTGTTCCTAACCTGTTCCTGACCTGTTCAGACCTGTTCCTGACCTGTTCAGACCTGTTCCTAGCCTGTTCTTGATCTGTGATCTGTTCAGACCTGTTCCTGACCTGTTCAGACCTGTTCCTGACCTGTTCAGACCTGTTCCTGACTTGTTCAGACCTGTTCCTGACCTGTTCAGACTTGTTCCTGACCTGTTCAGACCTGTTTCTGACCTGTTTAGGCCTGTTCCTAACCTGTTTATATCTGTTCTTGACCTGTTCAGACATTGTATGTTAATTTTAGCGATGATATATAAATACATAAATTTTATTACAATAGCACAATTATTGATTTTTCATTGAGGTAGTTCAACCTTTACTTTTCTAAAAGTTTTACAGTATAAAAGTAAAGTGTACATGAGTATCACATTATTATAATAAGAAATGGCGTTTTAAGAATAAAAAAAGCATATATATGTTAATAACAGACATACATTAAAATCAATATCAGTCAGAAATAGTATATCTGATAAACAGTTTGGTGTATTAAATATTCTCATTTTATGAATTTGAGGGTATTAATTATCCTCAATTATGAATTTGAAGGTATTCATTATCCCCATTTTATGAATTTGAGGTTATTAATTATTTTTATTCAAAATTTTGAGGATATTCATTATTTTTATTTATGAATTTGAGGGTACTAAGCTGTTTACCTGTTTAAATAGGTTACCAGAACCGTATTAACAAAATAGATTGATTGTTATTTGCAGAAGTTGTTTAATTTTTGAACTTTTTATAAAGTTGTAGGTAGGATTAAATGGGTTAATTAATTAAATTTCATATGACATTGCCATAATCAGTTCAAACCAGTTTTCTAGTACTTGTGCAAACCGGATGATGGTCTATTTTTAGAGAATGACTCATCGGCAGATACCGTTCAGACCAGTTCTCACAAAATTCTTGACTATTTTTAGAGCATGGCATTATTTTTAAGTTGTTGAAACTTTTACACATATTTTTACTTTAATATTATATTTTAACCCTTCTAACTTCCTTTGATGTACATTTGCAGTTTTTATATATTTACCCAGCTTTTTGAGGCATTGTTCTTGTTATTTTTGTTGGTTTGTAGTAGCTTTAGTTTTTATTTTAAACGTTAAAATACGTTTATGATTATACAATCACAATAATCGCATTAACATAAAAAATGTAAGTTGTAATAATGAGATGTGTTTATTATGCCAGTTCAAACCAGTTTTTCTAGAATATGTGCAAGCCAGATGTTGGTTTTTTTTTGGGCTTGACTCATCACGAAATCCAGTTCAAGCCAGTTTTTGTAGAATTCGTGCAAACCAGATGTTGGTTTATTTTTAGAGCATGACTCATCTCCACAACCTGTTTGCTTGAACACGTACAAGCCAGATGTTGGTCTATTTTTAGAACATAACTCATTACCAGATCCGGTTCAAACCAATTTTTCTAGAACACGTATAAGTATATGATTATTCAATCGCAATAATCGCATTGAAATAAATGTAAGTTGTAATATTGAGATGTGTTTATTATGCATTTATAAAATCCAGTTCAAACCAGTTTTTCTAGAACGTGTACAAGCCAGTTGTTGGTTTATATTTAGAGCATGACTCATCGCCAGATCCGGTTCAAACCAGTTTTTTAGAACACGTGCAAACCAGATGTTGGTTTATTTTTAGAGCATAACTCATCGCTACATCCTGTTTGCTTGAACAAGTGCAAGCCAGATGTTGGTCTATTTTTAGAGCATGACTCATCGCCAGATCTGGTTCAAACCAGAGGTAATATTTGTTATGCTGTAAAATATTTTTAAAAATAAAACACTAATTTTTATAAACATTTTTATTAATATACTCGTATATTTACACAAAATAAAACATTTTAACATGAAAATGTACAGGTATAAATGCACTTAGAAAATAATTTAAATATAAATACATAATAGAAGCAATTATTTACATTTTTATAAAAGTATATGTTATGGTATATAATACATATTTTTAAAAAGCATACATTTTTACTAAAATACTAAAACATATATACAATATTTTTCTGTTGTTCAATGTTTTAATTTTTTATATCCAAATGGCACAGAATTAAATTTTTTAAATTTTCTTTTGCATGATGTAGGCTTAAATGTTTTTTCCTCATTACGCGTGATAACTTCATGTTTTTCTGTTCTTCGTATGGCATTGAATGTAATATTTTGAGGCTCTGCATCTTCATTCATAATCATTTGTTTCAACGTGTTAAAGTTAACAGTTTTACTAACCTCATGATTTATACAAATACCCTTAACCTTACAGACTTCATAATATTTGTTTGTTACCGGTGAATAAACAATATACGCGTAATTTTTTGGTCCACCAGAAGCAAATTCCGTTATATAACTCCCGGGGCCGTAACTAGCCAATTCATCTGTCATATCGCCGACAAAATTTCCCAATATAGGGTCAACATCTCCGGGCTTTGAAACAAAAATTACAGAATCTGTATCGTAATATAGTACTCTTTCTCCCAGCTGTTCGAGATAATTGTACAGTTTTAAACGAGCCTGTGTTGTAGTATAAGCTGCCAAACAAATATTTACCGTAGATAACACGTCGTAAGTTTCTTCAGTATATTCGTAATTAACTATGAGTGTATTGTCGTTAATGGGTAAAACAGTGTTTACTACAATTAAAGGATTAGACATTATATCAAAAAATTCGTCTGGTCTGTTGATTATTTTCGTTTTTGGCTGGTTTTCTCGCTGCCCCAATTTTCCCCAAAACGAGTTAAGCATTAATTTTGCTAAAGCCCTCAAACCAGAATTTTCTAAAATTTCTTCAAACTCCAATCGCACACCTTCCTTCTCAAAAAATTCTTCAATATACCTGTTCTTTTGCTCCATTGTTACGCACTCTTTTGGCCACCCCGATGCCTGTTGCTTGATTTTTATAAATTTGTTCATCATGTCTGTAAACAAGCCCATTATATTCTCTGTTTTATTATATTTTTTAGTCCTATATTCCCAAATTTCGTATATTTCAAGTATTGTATAACCCATTTCAACAGCTTTTATAACTTCGTCAATGACCCAGGTGCCTATTATAGCACTATCACTATGCGCGCACTCTTCATTGCTTTGGTTCTCAGCGCATAGTCTACAAAGCGAAAACATTAATTTATTATTAATTTTAGTAGGGGCAACAGGATGATAAAGATTTTGTGGTGGTAAAATTTTACACTTTATTACCCCATCAACGCCTGAAATATCTTTCGGACACTCATCACCAACGTAAACAGTAGGGTGTCCTACTGGGTATTTCCCATATTTACAAACATATGGGTATAGTGAGCAAATGTCAATGTAGTGAATTTGCTCATCATCTTTACACTTATAGTATGTTTTTGTGTTCCCTGTTCGCCCCCCATAAAAAGCATCGCGAGGGTTAAGAGGTGCGTTTATAATATAAGGTGCCGCCCTAGTATATTTATCAATTTCTGGAGCTGATTTTATTTGTTGCCTAAAATCACACTCCCACATTTCCACGACTTTATACCCAAGTGAACGTAATTTATTTGTTTTAGCAACAGTTGACTCAAATCGTAAATTAAGAGTTTCAGTAGGGCTATCTTGTAATGGTTTATCTCTGTTAAATTTGAGCGTGAAATTCAAACACCTGATTTGTCTGTTCACAGTAGCCATCAACTTTTAAACCACCCAATCTAACTTCTTTCTGTTTAGCGGAGTGCAAAATATTAATTTTTTGTGTATACTCTTCCCACACAAGCCACTGTAGTGCAATTTTGGATTGGTTATCACGACATCTATATCCACCCTTTGGTATAATTCCAATAGTGTTGGGCTCTAAGAAATTACGCCGGTATACTTTATTACATGATGATGCTATGGTACAAGCCTCTGTAAATGGACATACATTTCCAATACTTAGAAGCTGTTCTCTGAATTTTAAACAGGCCTGTGTAAGAATTTCAACATCCGAAATACAATAATCAACTAAATCACGCTGCATATTAAACTCATCGTTTTTATGTTCATCGTACCAGTTTAGAAATTTTGCTCTTTCCTCTTCTTTCATTGTGTCTGGGCTATAGTACGATAAATCAGGTAGAGGTCCAATATAATACGTATTTTCTATGGTGTTAAATAGATGCGGGAAATATCCTTTCTTTAATTCACCACTGAGTCCGAATGCCTTTGGTAATTTGGATAATGCCATAGGAAAATACTTTAACGAGTCTAAAAATTTTACATTTCCCAGTGTCATCGATACAATTTTTGTACCACGCATTATTAGGTCAGGTGTTAAATTTGTTTTTGTAAGTATGTAATTTAAAACAAACTGATGGTCGAAGGCTTGTCCGTTATGAGCTATTACCACTATATTTTTAAAAATTTTACGTAAACTTAATAAATGGTTCATAAATTGCTCTATAACATTATTATTAAATGCTTTTAGTTTAATTCCACATTTTTGACACATATATAATTTATCTTCTTTTATACACATACTGCAACATTGTTTGAAAACACATAAGTTCGGTTCATGCTCAACCGTTTTATTATCTATTATTTTTTCTTGGCGTGTTTCAAGGTCATAAAAAATAAACAATGTATCTTCCGTTTTTGGAGAACCGGTGTCTTGTTGCATATAGCATAAATGGTCTTCGGATTGATGCTTTTTACATATTTTGCAATATATTTCACCACAAGTATGCACTCTGTCTTTTCTTATGGTTTTCAAACATGTGTGGCAACACATAATCTGACTGCATACCGTTTTCTTACCAAGAGAATTAGGTTTTGTGTGATTTTCAAAACAAGTTTCATTTTTAAACCAACGATTACAATCGACACATTTTATTTTTACCCCTGATTGACAAACTGGAGATTGTTGGCAGGCGTAACAGGTACTCTCACATCTATGACGATTTTTAGTGTTGTATGGTACATGACATTGTACGCAATAATAACCGCAGCAAAAAGCTGCTGTCAGCGACGTTATCACATTGTAATGACCATTGTAATATATTAAGTTTAAAGTACTGGCCCCCTCGGTACCTTCAAACAAAATATCTTTTCCTTTACCGCCATACTGATAAACACATATTTTATATTTGTTGCTGAAATGTTTTTGTAGTATTTGAAGTTCTGGTATTCCTGCACCTTCCTCTGGTATAGTTACTGTAGCATCCTCCATAAGTTGGATAGCTCTCTTCGTTTGTAACTTTCTGATATCTCGACGTACATCTCTGTATTCAGGGTCTCCTTCCACACGGGCAATTGCGACGACTAGAGCTCTTGGAAGACATAGGTTGTCACTATTATTTACCGTGATAATTCCTCTTCGCATAGCGCTTTCTTCATTAAATGTATTATATTTGTTTTGTCTGTTATTTCCTGTGCCTTTTGGTGAACGCACGGTTGTCACACCTAGACAAAACGTATCAGTGCTTAAACCTGTGGAATTGGATTGATAAATCCCACTAAGCACCTGCCACACATCATCAACCGTCACCTCCGATGCAGTAGCGAAATTTTTCCATCCTTGGCCTCTCTTAAAATCTTTACTGCAAAACGTAAATCCAATCTTATCAGTTGGTTCAACTTCAGACGTAACGTGTATTATTATATTATTTATGGCATCGCGCACCCATTTAACTGGATCTTTGCCACTTGGTACGGGTTTAATACTAAATTCTATAGTTCTTCCTTGTACGTTAAAACGGTTAACAGTTTTCTTGTAATCCTTTATTACAATAAAATTTTCCATTTTTCTAATCAAAATGTAAGTAATATTATATATTGTTTCTTCAAAGATTAAATAAGGAATGACTAGTCAGCGTTCCTGTTCTTATTTATAATATTAAAACTCGAACGGAAAAGAGATAAATTTAGTCATGCACACCAAAATTGAGAATATTGGACGTGTTTTCCATAAGAAACAATGCTAGTTGACTTTCAGGTGCTATTTGTAACATTTTCCCATCTAAATACATGTAAAACAAAGTACAAGGTTGCATTACAAGCACTATACATATAATTCGTCATTAATCATTTTTTTAAAAATTTATTTCGTGTATAAAGGGTGCTAGCATTCTTGAATTTTAATGTTATATTTTAATCCAAAAATCGACAGGGAGAGTGCGGGAGTAAATTTTGATTTTTTTTTTAAATTCCTCATACTTTCAGAGGTATTGGGCACTATGTATTTTTTTTCCAAAATTTATTTCGTTTTCAGTGGGCCACATGGTTTTCAAATTTTAATATGTTATATTTTAAACCAAAAATCGACAAGAGGAGTATAGGGGTAAAATTTAATTTATTTTTTCGAAATTCCTCGTAGTTTTAAAGATATTGGGCTTTTTAAATCGCATAATGTAACCCCTTGTGGTACTTTCTCCACGACAGCTTAGAACGCCTATGAGCTGACGCTTGGTAAAAAATTTCGTGCACTACTAAATAAAAACAGTACATATGTAAACAAATAAAAAGTTCAAGGTCAACTGCACACCTGTAATTAACACCTGTCCGGAAGTCGGCAACATCAAAGAATGCCGCGCTGATAAGATAATTCCCACGGTCTCAAAAAAGTTCCCACGCCCAACCGTCCCCATACCTACTTTCATGGGACTCTAATAATTGCCTTAATTCGTACATTTTCTTTTGCTTGTAACTTGTACATAAGTAATAATTTAACAACAAACTTGATACTCATCCATGCACTTTGTCATTCTGAACATTTTTCTTCATTACACTTTTTTTCTAACATTAATAGATAGACATCGCATCGCCAAATTAAAATTTTAACATTAAATTTCCTGTTCGAGAAAAAAGTAGATACCCGTTATGTTTAATTTAATATTGGATATTAAGTAGTAGTATTATTTCTCTAATGATAATAACAATAATAATGAAAGTGGTGATCATCTATCTCATACTCATACCCCGTGCATAGCCTACTTAGCCTAGCAATGAATAAAGTTATAGCATGAAACAGGGAGCCAGGGAGGAGCGATAGGATTCCTGCTGCCAGTCCTATACGCAGGGCACGTGTTTGGATCTAGGGGTAGGGGTCAAGGGCTGAGCGGCCAGGCGAGCGACTGTACAGCTGTGCTGTACAGGCGAGGTACATTTTCTTTTGTAGCTTGTATAAATAAATAAAATATAAATTTTATATGCTACTTTTCTAAAATTAATTTAACATACATAATATTATGATAGTATACAGATAAAAAATTTACAGTCCAGTAACTTTTACAACTTAACGGATTTTGCGGAATATATTTCGGATTATAACTTTATTCAATTCTCTTTATCATACTATGAACTTACAGAACAATCTGTATATTGTCACGGGGAATATCTGGATTTTTTCTTTTGTTGTTTTGACAAATTAATATGATGTCTGATTTTTAAATATAGTGAGCACAGTAACCTCTATATACATATTCGACGAAATTAGTCAGAATGGATTCAGGGATGGTCAAAATGGATATTTCCGTTGAAATCTGGAAACCGAAATTTTTCGTGAATACAATACTTTCTTTACTTTGTACAAGGAAGTAAAAAGCTAATTTTGTTAAATTATACCAGGATTTGCTCCACATTGACTGTAATTATTTACATGAATTCCAAGACGCTTGTTATTTAGTACTAAACGATCTTGTAACTAAACACGTGCCAAGAAAAAGATTTTGTCGTAGCTCCTACCCTTCGTGGTATAATGCTTCAATTATTTATAAAGTTAAGAATAAAGTTAGAGCTTGGAATAAATACAAAAAACCGGAAGTAATGCAGGCAGAATCATATTCGAGAATTTACATGCCGAAATAAATTAGATGTAAAACTTGGCATACAAAAACTACTGTAATCAAATAGAAAATGAAATTTGCCTTGACAGTAAAAATTTTTGGTCATTTGTTAATGCCAAACGAAATACATATTCCGTTCTGTCAATAATCAAATCCATTGATGGCAATGTCATTGAGAAATCTCAAGAAATTGTTAATTGTTTTGCTAATTACATTTCCTGTACATTTACGTCTACAAACACTAGTAATACAGACTCAGCTATACAAAATAATTTTCCACCTCTTTCCATTTCTTCAATAAGTGAACAAGGCACTACCTTTGCTATAAATAAATTAAGTAACCAAATGACTGCTGGACCACATTTAATTCCCGCTTTTATTATTAAGGATTGTGTATTAATTTTTACAGATCCACTGCACATCATTTTCAATTTAGTTTTGAAAACTTCAATTTTTCCTTCAATCTCGAAAGTATCACGAGTTACACCCATTTTCTAGAAAGGTGCTAAAGATGAAGTTAAAAACTATAGGCCAGTCGCAATTATCTCTAACTTTAGAAAAGTTTTTGAAATTATTATCCACTCCAAAATCTATAGTGACGTGCATCCTTTACTAACTGCGAATCAACACGGTTTTATGAAAGACAGATCCACCGAATCAAATCTTATGTATTATGTATATAACACAGTGTATCTGCGAGGCTCTAGATTAACAAAGTCAGGTCGACGTGATCTACACGGATTTTTCAAAAGCCATCAGTTACTGATAGGAAAATTAGAACACTTTGGTGTGTCCCCCTCCCTTACAAATCTATTTTCATCTTATCTGCACGAGAGCTACCAATATGTCTATTATAATGGTTTCAAGTCTGAAGTATATCATCAAAAATCAGGAGTACCTCAGGGTTCAGTTCTTGGGCCGCTTCTCTTTAATATATTTATCAATGATTTAACAAAATATGTTGATGTGCATTTACTGTATGCTGACGATCTTAAATTATTTTGTGAGATTAATACTTTAGCAGACTGTGAAGCACTGGAAGAAAACTTAAACGCGGTTTACAACTGGTGCATAGACAATAATCTTCTTTTAAATATTGAGAAATGTAATACATGTCATTTTCTAAAAATCTGAACCAGTTACTTATCCCTACTCTATAAATAACACAAGATTACACAGGCCGCATGTTTTCAAAGATCTAGGTGTCACATTTGATCCTAAATTTGCATCTCTTCCACATACACAAGAAACTGCCTATAGGAGTTTAGGATTCATCTTTAGAAATGCTCAACTATTCAGAAAATTCATTTTACGATTATTGTTTACGTCTTTGGTAAGGCCAATTCTGGAATACTGCTCAGTGTTATGGAACCCAATTTATGATCAACATAATCAGTAACTTGAAAAAATACACATTCCATAGAATATTTTACTTGAATATTTCGATCTCCAATCCCTTTATACGAGACGGTGTATAAATGCTATTATAGTATTATTTAAAATAGTTTACCGGTTTCAGGATATTAATCCATTGTTTACGTGTACAAATGTAGGCTGGTAACTAAGTAATAACTGTATCTGTATGGTAATATTATTACCGTACTGACTTTTCAACAACGATCTACAAAATGAAAATAAAATAAAATGAAAGTATAAAGCTCTTCATTAATACATACAGATAACGTTAGTGTATCGTTTTAAATTCGGTTTACTTTATTCTAAAATAATAAACATGAGGAATAAAGCACTAATTTGAATATTTGTCATTTGTCAAAAAAATTGTTCCGTTATTCATAGTATTCTGAAAGTAGCATTAACGAAAGAATTTCAAAAAATCTGATGTGGCCAGCATATTACCTTCCGTCAGTTATATGAGGTATTTACGAAAATTCTACCGGTGAACTGTTACCGGTAAACAGCTTTTATCAGTTTATAGCTACCGGAATCGATATTATAAGAACGTAAGTTGTAAACAAGGTAGATCCATAACCTACGAAAAATTTTGAAAATTTAAAACAGGTTAGAAATTTAACGTAGTTAACAAAATGAGCAGAGTCCTACTTTGAACAGATTTCCACTTTTACCGCGCACGCTTCGCTTTGCATCACTACCTTTTTTTGAGATTAGATTCTTCATGAATCCAGTAGATGGATTTGGTAGATATTGAACAATTTTCGAACACGGTAACTTTTTACCACTCGTGTTTTCGAACACAGTCGGTAGATGCGGTACCTACCGGTAGAATTTTCGTAAATGCGTATGTATTTTCTATAAAATCCATACATAAAGTTCCTTGCAAAAGATTATAAATTTCTTGTATGTACATTACCTTTCGACAGTTGTATGTATTTTATACAAATTTCATACAGAAAATTTCGAGCAAAAAGATCCTAACACAAATATACTACGAATATGTCATTGCACTTGACACTGACATCTTTCAATCAGAATTTTCTTAATATAGTAGCTGTTTCTAGCATAGCTGGCTAATTTATGAAATTTAATTTTTTTATAATTTTATAACTCTATATCCATTTAATATAAAGTATAAAATGCAGTCAAATCGTATAGAGAATACAATGTTCTTTAATATTTATAATAATATTAAATCTGAAGAAATTATATTTTTTCAAGAAAAACTGTTAAAATCTGCAAATGCGGGTACTTCCGGTTGACCAATTATAACCAAAATCTAATCAGCTCTTCATGTGTATGCAACGAAGAGGAATACGAAAGAATTATAATTTTTGGAATTGTAGTATTAGAGTTATCATAGACGAAAATTTTGTTACACACACACACACACACACACACATCCACACACACATCCACACACACACACACACACATCCACACACACACACACACACACACACACACACACACACACACACACACACACACACACACTCACACACACACACACACACACACATCATCGTAAAAATAGTAAAATCGTATTCTAGGGACTCTAAAACGTGCTTATTCATCAAAAACTCACCACCGATTTTTTTGACCAAAGACAATACCTTACTTACCTAAAGGTGACGGAAGGTAAAAATAATATTTATTAATGTAGTCTTCATCTTCGAAACCGATAAACTATTGAACAAACCACGGATGTTATTAATCATAACAAGCCTTAGATGTCTTAAAATCCTCGCTCTACGAGCTCGGATTTCAAACCGACATCTGCGGCAGTTATAATATACATAACATTCCTAGGTATGTTAATAGCTATAACAACGTTCAAGATTGCCTTTTTATTCTAAATAAAATTCCGCGACTATCGGCTAGATATAATAAAACTTTTCATCACCGAACTCCAAAGTCTAATGCTTTGCTTAGATCACCATTGTATTTCATTCGTCTGTCGAATCAGATATAGATCTTTTTTACAATAATTTAATTGATATTAAAAAATGTTTCCATCATTTTACATGATTTTTCACTTTACGTTTTCCCTTTCCCTTTAATTGGGCAATAGCCTGTTGGGAATTGTAACAAATAATAATATTATTATTAATAATAATAATACTAATAATAATACTAATAATAGTAACAATAATAATAACAATAATAATAATAGTAATATCATCATCATTAAAGCAGATTGGCACACCCAGCAATGGGTAACATGCCGTGTTGATATATTTTTCTTAATTATTGTTATAAAAAATAATTTCATAAAACGGGGCATATTATTTTTACTCAAAAAACAAAATCTAAAATATAAAAATGAGCAATAATTTATTTAAAATGTTTTTTATCACAAAATAATGAAAACGTTATAACTTATTAAGGTATAATGTTCTTTTTTATCCGATATCTAGTACACTATCATTACTATATATAATATATAACATATAATATATAATAAGTAGACCACTCACTTTTCTAATGATTATTCACTTAACAGTTAGATAGTTAGAAATATGTCACGCATTTTAAAATTGCTTTTAACTATTTCGCTGGTCCTCCAGGCTTTCTGTATGACCTACGGAAATGCTGCCCGCGTTTTAGTATCATTTCCACCAACTGTAAGAAGTCATTTTATTTTGGGAAAAGCGCTAGTGAATGGATTACTCGAAAGAGGACATGAAGTTACGTTTATTAATTCTTTTGGAATGAACAAACAATTTGATAGACTGAACGAAATTGTTCTGGAAGATTTAAATAAACATATACCAGGTAATATATATATAAATATATAATTATTATATTGTTGATGTTATAAAGTTCATATTTTATAGATATACAAAAATATTTGTTTGATTTGAATCAAAAAAATTTGTTTCAACAATTTACTAAATTATTAACAGACATTTACAATATGACATACTCCGTTTTGAATGATAGTCAAGTACAACAAACAATTAAAAATGATAAATATGATTTAGTTATTTTGGATTCAATTTTCAACGAATGTCATGTAGGTTTAGCACATCATTTTGACTGCCCTATTATAATTGTTAGTACGGTAAGAGTTCAACAAAATAGTTACCAGTTATTTAATTATTAAAGTTTTTTTTTGTATAGTTAGGTTCAAATTTGTGGATAAACAGCTTTGTGGGAAATCCAGCTCCGCCTTCATATGTTAATCAATTATTTGGAGGGAATACTATAAATATGACATTTATGGAAAGAGTTGCGAATAATATTTTATCCTATTTAGCAAAAATTATTTATTATGGGTAAAATATATCATTTAAATAAAAAGTTTGTAGTACTTTACTAACGGCCGGTTGCACCAACATTATGATGGTGCATGACGTTGCAACGTATCTTAAAATATTAAACTTGGGTTAAATTGACAATATTTCGAAATGAAATGTTAAATGAATTATAATGTATTGCTGCCAAAATTTCGATTCGCATTTTTTTTGTTTAAGCCTAGCTTAAAATTTAAGCCTTGTTGGGTATTAACTTTGTGTCCCAAATATAACTAAGGACCAATTTTATAAAGATATTTTTCTATTTTGGTTCTTTAATATGTACTTTATGAAAGAAGTACTTTATGACATCCAAATGAGTTTCATAAAGTAAATAAAATAAATAAATATATCATCACGGCATATTATCCATTGCTGGATGTGCCAATCCGCTTTGGACGCACATATCGGTAATGATGATCATATATTTGTACCGTGCGGGCGTTTACCAGGCGTCACCTCACGGGCACTCATTCCTAGCGAGGAGAGCGCACCACAAGGGTCAATTTTGTGCCATTTAAAATTTGATAAAGTACATATTTAAGAACCAAAATAGAAAAAAATAGTATAAAACACATGTTTTATAAGACATTTCATCGCACTTATCTCCTTAGAAAACTCGCGGCAAGCCGCTCATTTCTATCAAAGCGCTTTCGGTGAAATCATGTCTTATGAATCTTGTATTCTAATGTACTATTAAGCTTCACTTAAAATTTAGTTGCCAAGTAAATTTAATGTAATGAACAAATTCTAATCAGTTTCTCTGTTCTTATGTCCATTGCAGTCAAGAAAACGCGTTGCATTTTTTCATTTCATGAATGCTCAGATGCACCAACAAGGCTTAGATTTTAAGGTAGGCTTAAACAAAAAAATGCAAATCTAAATTTTGACAACATAAGGCCATAAATATACTATGGAAGTAAATTTTAAATGAAAATTGAATTAACCGGCCCTAAACTTACTATATACATATTTTTTTAGCCAACACCTCCCAAAACAGAATGAATTACTGCATATGTTCTTTCCTGATGCTCCGTCTTTAAGAGAAATAATTCAAAAACGTGTCGCACTAGTTTTTCTCAATTCTCATCCGAGTATAACACCAGCAAAACCATTTGTCCCTAGCATGATTGAAATAGGAGGTTTCCATATTTCTAAACCAAAACCATTTCCGAAGGTACAAGCCATAATTTTATATTAAATCAATTATTTAGCCCTATTTACAAGTTTGTGACAAAGAATTACATTAGATACAAACAACATTAATCAATCAACAAGAAGTAGTACATTTCTTAGTATAGAAATATTGCAGTGAAAAAAATCAATTTGCGAATGAACATTAAGACAATACAAGTATATAATTCGATACAAAGGTGATAACATATAGTAAAGGTTACAGTTAAGCAATACATTATTAAGATTACGTAAACCTAACTTTGGAACACAAATATCAATAACTTTTAAAATTTGATGTAAATATATAACAAAATTTAGTAATTTATATAAGAATAACATGTCTAAGTAAATTCTACGCTGCTGTAGTGTACAAACTTGGAAACTTTTAATTAATGTCTCATACGACATAAAGTTTGAGTATACCCCAAAACACTTGAAATACAAAATTTTTAAAAATTTCTTTTGCAATTTCTCTATCATATCACAATAAATTTTAGTATTACAGGACCAAACCACAGAGCAATATTCGAGTCTAGGTCTGACCATAGTATAAAATAATTTAATTAAGATACTGGATTGGGAAAAAAATTAGAGTTACGTATAATAAATCCCATTATTTTATAAGCAATTTTACATGTATTACATATATGCAGTTGAAATCTTAAATCTGTCTTGAAAGTAACGCCCAAATCAGTGCACTCAAAGACTTTTAATTTTAATCTCAGACATGTAATTTATTAGCATCACACCATTTTATGAGCTGGTGGATATCTAACTGAAGTTTAGTACAATCTATTTCTGAATTAATCGTAAGGTAAATTTTAAGATCATCGGCGTATAATAAGGGTTTACAAAAGTTTAGAATAGCCGGCAAATCATTTATGAAAATTAGGAACAACAGTGGCCCTAAATTGGAACCTTGAGGTACGCCCGATTTAGGTACAATAGTATCAGAATTTGAAGAATTAAGTTGTACATACTGAGTTCTATAATACAAATATGATTTTAAAAAAATTATTACATTTGGGGAAAAACCGTATAGGTTAAGTTTTTTTAACAAAACTTGATGGTCAACCCTGTCAAAGGCTTTAGCAAAGTCTGTATACAACATATCAACTTGCCTATCAAGAGCCGAGGAGACATCATGTGAGAAAGAGAATAAATTTGTAGTAGTTGATCTGCCAGATAAAAAACCATGTTGAGAAATACTAATTGCTTATCATAGCATTTTTATAGGATCTACAAATTTATTTGGACAACACCAAAGAAGGTTTCATATTATTCAGCATGGGCTCAATTTTTAAAAGTTCTTTATTCCCCATGGAAACTAGAGAGGCGCTTGTGAAAGCTTTTACCCAGTTGCCTTACAAAATTCTTTGGAAATATGAAGAGGAAGAACTACCTGGTAAACCAGACAATATTAAAATTGACAAATGGTTACCACAAAATGATATATTAGGTATTTTATGTCTCATTTTACATATTTTGTGTGTAATATTTTATATTTTAGCTCATCCAAATCTCAAATTGTTTATAACTCATGGAGGACTTCTCAGTACAACTGAAGCTATCTATCACGGCATACCAATTGTTGGTATTCCAATTTATGCAGATCAAAAGATTAATATGCTAGCATCGGAAGCATTAGGAATTGGGAAAACTATTCAATTTAGAGATTTAACTACTGAGAAATTATTATCAACTATAGAAGAAGTTATTAACAACAAATCGTAAGTTAAACGTGAAATCTATTAGCATGAAATTAATTTTTATTTGTAGTTACAGGAATAATGCAAAATATCGTTCAGTTCTTCTTAGAGATCAGCCTCTTAAACCAATAGACTCTGCCATGTATTGGATAGAATATGTTTTGCGCCATAAGTATGTAGATCATTTGAAAGTAGGTTCAATTTATTTGACTTGGTATGAAGAAATGTCTTTAGATGTAATTGGTTTTCTAGTATCTGTTCTATTTGCATTATTATTTGTTTTATATTTAATTATTGCAAAATGTTTTCGGTCTTTATGTAATAATAGACCTGCTAAGATTGTTTCACAACGAAAAAAGAATCAATAAATCAATATACGAGCCCAGGCTAGTATATTCCCGTACTAGTTTTATATTTACATAAAGATAATATAATGATCCGTATTACGAGCGCACTTGGCGCTTTTATGGACCGTGCTTTTACATTATATTCTTTTGAGGAATGTAGATACTCTATAAAAGCGCTTCTACATTATATTCTTTTGAGGAGTGTAGATACTCCATAAAAGCACTTTTACATTATATTCTTTTGAGGAGTTCTCCACAAAAGCGCTTTTATTGTAAAAGTGCACCCGAAATACGGACCAATGTGCTTTTATTATTTAAATTATTCAAACCGAAATGTATAAATCTTTTCAAAGAAAAACGCGCAATTTAAAAAGTAGGTAGTGCCTCTGCAACCGGCGTCGGTTCCCAAAGAGATTATCAACGAAAGCCGGCGCCGACTACGGTGAAACATTCTAAATGGTAGCCGACGATCAACTGACAGTTCTCATAATATTGTAACGTTTATTTATTTGGGTGAAGTGTAAAAATCAGAGAAATTTAATAAAAATAAAAGTTTGTTAAACGAGGAATAATTATTAAGAGAAATATAATAAAAATAACGATCACTATGATTAAACAAATATAAACACTAGTTTAAGAGTAAGGATATTGTATCGTTTTTATTGATTTTGTTTGCGGGGTTGGTTTATTTAAAATTAAATAAATTAGATTTAAAATGTTTATTTTATTTTATTGACAAAACTTGACAGCTTTATTTTATTTACATTAAAAATACTACATCGCCGTGCCCGACCGCCAATTTTCCCGTACCCTCCATTACAAGACAGAACCGTACTCGTAACAGTCGTAACACTGCCCCCTCCTTAAGACTGATCCTCACCTTTATTGCACTCATTATTGTAAAAGAAGTAGCAATCGATGTTCTAATTGTCCGGTTTCCGATTGTTGTGGAGACAGCATATACTTATTCTAACTTCTGTACCGTTGAATATCAGTTCGATCATGCTTCTCACTACTTTTCAGTCCAATTGATCGAGACCACAGCCAATCCTTGGCATTGCCAACTTACTGACCCCCTATGCTTCGGTTAACTTCCTTAATTTACCGAGAGTGGTTCACACGTTATAGGTTGATTTGTGGAAGTGCTTTTTCTTAAATATCAGAGAGTATAACTGTTGTTTCCTGTTCCAAAGTGTCAACACTTTATTTACTTCTAGGGCCTATCTTTGATGTTCATTCATCTGCCCGAACCTTTTCTCAAATTCCGTCACTATTCTTCGGCTCAAGGACAAATCCGCGGTGACAAAATAAATGAGGGCATGATCTGTTAACATTTTAAATAAGTTGCTTTCTTTTTCCGTTGTAACCCCATATCGAAATTTCTTTCCACTACAAGCCTTAGTCATGAAGTCTTCAAAATCTTGGTGAATGTTAGGTGTTATTCGTTGAATTCGCAATTCCTCATTGTGATCCGTGATAGGTTAGTCGGTTTCTGTGGACGTCCTTCAATTTACCGCGTTCTTCCCAATTCTTCTGTAGTTTTGGTGAGCCTTTTTCGTCGAATGGGATTATACAAACACACTTGGTCTCCTTCGTGAAAATCACTAGCTTCTGCTTTGATATCGTAGCGGTTTTTCATCTTATCACTAGCCTTGCCGATTCGACGACGAACTACTTCGTTCACGGAGTTCATTATCTGTCGCAAATTTTCTATGTAGTCTTTCCCTGCTTCGGCTCCTTCGGGCTTAGTGCCGTATAATAAATTTATCGGAAGCTTCACTTCCCTGCCATAGATATAGATAATTTTGTTTGGAGATGCACTGGCGGTTTCATGTGGTGAGGAATTGTAAGCCATGCAAAAGAAGGACAAATGCGAATCCCAATCTCTCTGATGGTTTCTACAACCTTGGCTAGATGTTTTCCCATAGTACGATTCATACGCTTCACAATTCCATCTGATTGTGGATGGAGAGGAGTTGTTCACTTTGGAAAAGTTTGCTTTCGAAGTTCTTGCCTTGATCTGAGTGAAGCTCTAACGGCAAACCAAATCGGCATACCCGGTGACAGTGGCGGCAACGGCGGGCACTGCACATTACACTGCCCCCTCCTTAAGACTGTTTCGTCCCGGAACAGTTCGTGATGACGAAATCTGCATGCATTACCCTTGGTGCATTTCGAACTTTTGAAGAAATGGCAGTCGATGGTTCGCTCGACTTCTTCTTTACGTCCGTTAGGGTTAAAGCTGCAAACGAGAATTTCAACACCGGTAAAACGGAAGAGGATTTCTATCATGTTCCTAACAATCTTCCAATCTAAACCATCTAGACCACAGCCTAACTTCGGCACGGCTAGCTTCAAAATGTCATTCTCAAGCAGATGATCCCTCAAATCGCACAGCGAGTTCCACAGATTACGATATGACGGCTTCTGATACGAGCGTGGTTTTGTAACCAGGTAATAGATGTACCGCTGATGATCTGCATTGCTATTCCTCAGGCGCAACGTTTTTCCAACAGTTGGGCGTTGGTTGGCCAGTTCTTGTAGTCGCCCAAATTTCGCCGCGAGACATCTTTAAGTCTTCTGATACGCAGTGACGGAGGGAATAATCTGAAGACACGGTGAATAGATCTCGGTGTTCTTCTTTCGTCACGCCGAACCGCGCCTTGCGGCCAAAGGAAAAGTTCTCCATGAAGTCTTCAAAAGTTGGTTCTTGTGTTATGATCCGACGAACCGTTGCTCCATTATGGACTTCGTGGTTGTCTCCGGCGAAAGGGGCTAGCCGATTAAAGTGTACTACTATCGGCTTCCCGCTAGGTTGTTTCTTAATTCTGTATACCACGTCGTTTATCCTTTTGACTACCTCATAGGGGCCTTCCCAATTCTTTTGCAGTTTTGGTGATAATCCACGACATCTTTGTGAGTTGTAAAGCCACACTAAATCTCCAGGTTGGTATCCACCCTTTTCGGCCTTGATGTCATACCGGTCCTTCATTTGGTCACTGGCAGCTGGAATGTTCGTACGGACTTGTTCATGAATGTCATCCATTCTTCTCTGTAAGTCCGTAACGTACATAACTTCCCCGGCCAGATCTTCCCCAGGTTTACTGCCGAACACCAAGTCGCATGGTAAGCGCAACTCACGCCCGAATAAGATGTTTGCAGGAGTTTGCCCTATTGTTTCATGCACGGATGAACGATAAGCCAACAGAAACAGATGGAGGTGTCGGTCCCAGTCTCTTTGGTGGTTGGAGACTACCTTTGACAAATATCGGTTGATCGTTCTGTTCATCCGTTCAACTATGCCATCAGACTGAGGATGTAATGCAGTTGTTCTATAGTAAAAAATTTTAGGCAGAGGAGTCACGTCATCAAACTTTGTAACTAGATAATGACGTATAATGACGTCACGAAAATAGTAGATTTACATGGTACACTAATTTAATTTTAGAAAATAATTGTATTTACCTGCGATGCTATTTATGTGATCAAGTTAATTTATTTAATAGTCGAACAATAATAATAATTTATGGTATTGAAAATTCGGTGTAGGGCACACCGAGTCGGGTTTCAGAAGGAATATGAGGAATAAATGAAGCACTTGATAAAAAATAAGAAAATTAATGTTAAATGACATTAAATATATTTAAAAATATATAATAAAATATGAAATCACATTTGCACATAGCTCTTGCGATTGTTTCGATAATGCTTTCGGCATTGTAAAACGACAAAACACCAATAAAATGAAAGAGACAAAACGAAAATCACAACTGAACACAGAAAGAAATGAACAGTCAGTACAGTAGTGTACAGAGGTTATGAATAAATAAAAAAACAAAGAAACACAACTCGAAAAACAGTTACTGTTTGTATTTAAAAATACAGATTTGATACGCAACAAGGCAACAGTAATGGAATTCTGAGGAAACACAACAAACAACGTAGAAAAAAATTTTAATTATACGAAAAAGTAACGAATAACTAATGACAGTCGACGGTTGACAATTCCGGGAGAAACATGTCATGTAAACGTTTAAATATTGAAATCCAATAGTACCAACATGTGGTGAAAAAATGAACTACAATTATTTTAAATAAATTAAAACTCATTCAAAACATTATGTTCGACTTTAAAATAATTGTAAATTTAATTAAAATGTACTTTACTTATAGTATGTAAAAAATAGTATTTATTTTCTTCGTTTTCTTAAACATATACATCACTCGGCCAATACTACAGTGATTTTTCATTTTGTAATGAAATGATGACGTGACTCCTCTGCCTAAAAA
Source organism: Harpalus rubripes (assembly GCA_963082715.1). Classification (NCBI taxonomy): domain Eukaryota; kingdom Metazoa; phylum Arthropoda; class Insecta; order Coleoptera; family Carabidae; genus Harpalus; species Harpalus rubripes. The sequence goes on along the minus strand of OY720457.1, from coordinate 35,992,769 downwards.
TTTTTACTATAGTTTTATTAGTTCCTAATATCTTACAGACATTTTGGAAAACGGCAGACTCAAAATTTCTTCCCTGGTCGGAGTGGAGTTCACGTGGCACTCCGAATCGACATATGCATTCTTTAACTAAAGTTTCAGCGACCGTGGTGGCTTCCTGGTTGGGTAATGAATATGCTTCAACCCACTTGGTGAAGTAGTCCATGACAACCACGATGTATTTATTTCCTTCGTCACTTTCTGGGAATGGTCCAGCCACATCAATCGCAATACGCTCAAATGGACTGCCAACGTTGTATTGACGCATTGGAGCTTTTCGTCGTTTATGCGGACCGTTACTTCCAGCGCAAACCACACATTTCTTGCACCAATCTTTAATATCTTCCGTGAAGTTAACCCAGTAAAACCGCTGGCGCAATCTTTCTAGCGTTTTGATGACTCCGAAATGGCCTCCAGATCCGTCATGGATCTCTTTTAACACGTCTGGTACTCTACTCTTAGGAATAACTAACTGAGTTCTCTTCTCAGTTCCATCAGCATTTTCTACCACACGCTTTAACATGCCATCCGCAATCATTGCGCCCAACACGATTTTACACTCGGTGAGTGCGGTGCAACATCTTCCCATACTGGTTTGCTCTCCTCTGCTTTCCATTCGAGTATAATTTTCAAAGTTGGATCTTTTTCTTGATCTTCGCGTAGTCCATCGGGCTGCCAATTATTGTCGACTACTGTTGTTCTGGCGACGATGAAAAATTTCTCTTCTAGTCGACTACAATGCTTGCAATCATCTTGGCACGGCCTTCTGGACAATGCGTTGGCATTACGATGGCTGGTACCTGTCCTATGCTCGATTTTGAAATCGTATTCCTGTAATCTTTCAATCCATCTAGCCACCTGACCTTCAGGATTAAATTGTAGCAGCCATTTTAATGCAGCATGGTCAGTTCTAATCAAAAATTTCCTTCCTTACAAATATTTGTAGAAATTTTCCACGGATTTCACGACTTCCAATAATTCTTTCCTGGTAACACAATAATTTCTCTCTGGTTTTGACAAGGTCTTACTGAAATAGGTAATCTGGGAAAGAACGCCACCAATTCCCACGTTGCTGGCATCTGTGTCTAGTATGAACTCTCCTTCAGGTAACTCAGGACTGGTGCGCTTGTCAAAGCATGTTTCAGTTCTTTGAACGCAACCTTGCAGTCCATTTCCCAGGTAAATCTTCGACCTTCTTCAGTAAGCCTTGTCAGTGGCTTGGCTATGTTGGCAAATCCAGGTACATATCGTCGATAATAGGTACACAAACCAAGAAAACTTCTAAGTTCGTGTTTGTCTCTAGGCGCTGGCCAATCTCTCACAGCCTTTATCTTTTCCGGGTAAACTGCAATACCCTTATCTGAAACCACGTGTCCAAGGTAATGAACTTCCTTTTGGAACAGGTGACACTTCTTGGGGCTGAGCTTCAGGTTAGCCTTCCGCAATCTCTGGAAAAACTCTTCCAAATTCTTCATGTGGTCCTCGAATGTTTTACCTACCACAATAATGTCGTCGAGATAGACTAAACAGGTTTTCCATTATAGTCCAGGCAATACTGTTTCCATGAGTCGTTCAAACGTTGCAGGGGCATTGCAGAGCCCAAATGGCATTACAGTAAATTGCCACAGTCCGGTACGAATTGTGAAGGCTGTATTTTCCTTATCTTTTGGATCCAAATCGACTTGCCAGTATCCGCTCTTTAGATCCAGAGTGGAGAAGATCTTCGAGCCAGCCAAAGTGTCTAGTGTATCGTCTATTCGAGGTAGCGGGTAGCTATCCTTCTTGGTGACGTTGTTAAGTTGACAATAATCGACGCAAAATCGTGTAGAGCCATCCTTCTTCACTAACACCACTGGTGAAGCCCATGAACTGCTTGAAGGTTCGATCACACCTTCCTTTTTCATGTTCTCAATAATTCTTTCCGCCTCCTCACGCTTCGCCAATGGTAGTCTTCTTGCTGTTTGGAGGATGGGTTTTGCGTCGCCGGTGTGTATCTTATGGTGAACCACATTAGTTCTCCCGTTGGTCTTCTTGTCAACTTGAAACACATCTTGAAATCTTCCAATTAATTTCTTCGCCTTGGTTCTCTGGTTGGCGGTCTGTTCTTGGAAGGAGGTTGATAATTGGTTAATTAATGCGTCAGGAACTTCCTGATATATGTTTCCTTTAGCCTTAACAGTTTGAATAATCGAGGATACTGCCAAGCATTCTCCTAGAATTGTTCCTCTCTTAAGAACAACTGGAAAACAATTTACGTTCATTATTCGAACTGGTATTACTTGACTGGCTTTGATCAGTAATTTTCCTACAACAACTCCAGTACCAGTCTTCACATCATCATTATTGGGCTCAAGCATAACAATATTCCCCTCACAGAACCTACCATCTAATTGTGCTTGCACGATAGATTCACTTCGTTCTGGAAGGGTAACATCTTCAGCCATTAGTACGCACACAGCCTTGTCTTCTCGTGGGTTTAAAACAAGTTCTTCTTCATTGGCCATCATTACTCCATTCTTCAGGTCAAGTTTGAAACCGTGCTTTTCCATTACGTCCATACCGAGTATTAATTCATCTTCAACGTCAGCTACCAGCGCACGATGTTTAAAAGATGTATTTCCAATAGTGATGGTCATATCTATTTCTCCTAATGTGGTAGCTTGTTCTCCCGTCGCTGTGCGTAATCTCCACTTGGTTGGTTGCAGATGCGCCTTGCCTGTGTTCTTTACTAAATCGGGTCTAATTATAGTTTTTGTCGCACCCGTATCTGGTAACATTTTCAGTGGCCTTCCATTAACAGAGCCATTCACGTGGATGCTACTGGCTTGATGATGAAGGGATGCGACATAACTGATGGATTGTGGGGCTACTAGATTATGGGTCGACGATTGCCCCTTCGCATCAACCCGGTTTAGTTTTCCAACTCCTTTTCTTCTTTTACTGATTCTGTCTCTCTTTGCATTTTTCTGAAAAGTCTCTGCGGATGACCCTGTTTACCGCAATATCAACAAAGGAGTTTCTTTTTTCCGGCAAACACTTCATTTACAATTCGTCGCATTTTCTCTTCTAGGTCTACCGTGTTTTCTTTTCTCTCGGCATCAATATTTCGCACTCGAGATTGGTTACGTGAAGCTTGTTTGACAGCTTCATGTTCTAGTGCATATGAGAGTGCGTCAATTAATGTTTTTGGGCGGGCCAACCGCAGTGCTTGCTGCGTTTCGCTATCTCGAACTTCGTAGATGAATGCTTCAACGGCCAGGCACTCCAAAACGCTGTCAGGAGTTGCAGGATGTGCGAGACGAACCAAACGAGCTACGTCGACTTCAAATTCTTGAAGGCTTTCTTTTGAACTCTGATAGCGGTTCCTCAGTTGCGTCTGGTACACCTGTTCCAGGTGCGCATTGCCATATCGCATGTCCAACCGCTTGACTAGTTGGTCGTAGTCCTCTTATTCTTCTTCCTTCAGCGTTTGTAGGATGTCGATGGCTTCCCCACGCAACGAGACAGTCAACGCTGTATCCTTCTCTGTAGATGTCCAGTTATGTGCTTTCGCAGCCGCTTCAAATTGTTTTAAATAATTCGACCACGAAGATTTTCCATCAAATTTCGGCGTTTTAATGTGCATTGTTGTACTAGTATCAGGTTTTACTACTTTCCTTCCTTCTTGTAAACCTGCCTTCACTACATCGGAATTTGGCATTGGTGACAATGTAATTCTAGTGACCTTTTCTCATAATTCTTCCATCTGCTTGTTATACTTCTCTTCTATATTTTTCAAGTCTTCCTCAGTTTTTCTAGAATCCTCCTCTAATTTTTGTTCTAAACTGCTAGAATTTTCTTCTAACTTTTGTTCTAAACTTCTAGAATTTTCTTCTAATTTTTGTTCTAAATTTCTAGAATGTTCCATTAATTTTTCTTTTAATATTCTGTAACTTTCTTCTGCTTTTCTAGAACTTTCCATTAATTTTTCTTCTAATGTTCTACAGTGTTCCAATAATTCTTCTTTTAGTGTTCTGGAACTTTCTTCTGATTTTCTAGAACTTTCCTCAAATTTTTGTTCGAATTTTTGTTCTAATATTCTGGATTATTCTGTCATTTCCTGTTTTAAATCTTCTTTTAATGTTTTTATGTTGGATATGTCGAATAAGTAATCGTCAGGACTTTCACCAGAATCGATTAATGCTTGCCGCAGTCTTTCCTGAAGCAGAGACTTCTTTCCTGTCGTATCTAACTCTCGTTCTTCCAGTTCTGTCTTCAGATCACTTACTTTTAATTCACATAATTTTAAAAGTTTAGCCATTTTATTTATTTTTAATTGACACTTCACAATTTATTAACCCCACACCTGACACCAATTGTAACGTTTTTATTTATTTGGGTGAAGTGTAAATATTAGACCATTATTATTAATTAAAATAAAAGTTTATTATAACAATAAATAGATATTAAATATAATTAAAAGATGATAAATATAACGAACACTACGATTAAACAAATATTAAACACTAATTAAGACTAAGAATATTATAAACACTTAAACACTAAGATTATTTATTTAAACAATATATAGCTTACTTATTTATTTATACAACTATATTTATTTATGTTTATCACTTGTCGACTTGGCGGCGACGGCGGGCACTGCACATTACATAACGTATACATTTTCCTCTAGAATTTAGCACATTGTGTTTTTTTTGAAGAAAATTTTGGCTTCCTGTTGACAACGCACAACCCTCCGTGGCTATTGCGTCATCGCTAAAAATAGACACCCGCTCATCGATGCAGACATTGATCGTGTCGTCAAACATATTTCCTCTGCTTTAAAGTTTTTATAGTATTTCTTATTTGCCCAACAATCTTTCGACAAATATCCTTTTTTATGACATTTGTGACATTTATATGGAAATTTTTGCGTATTTTCACCCATTTCTTTTCTACATTTAAAATGATTATTATTATTTTTTCTTTGTTCTTATTTTTGCTGTAGAACACGTCCTCATCATTTTCTTGATTTTCTGTATTTTTGTTTTTTCTGGCCTCACTTTCTTCTATGATTTTCACTTTCAAATCATCAGGCATTGGTAACGTGTATGGTTTCGATAGCTATACGGTAGTTTATATATATATATATATATATATATATATATATATATATATATATATATATATATATATATATAATACTTAATAATTCTGGGTTTATTTCCACATCCATGTCTTAATTTATCGACTATATCTAGAAACTCGTTCAAATGATCTCTAGCATCATCAGTTTCACACAATTTTTTCAAAATTACCTGCTTCAGCAATGTTGCCTTTCTTGCAGGACATTTACTCTGGTATGTAGCGTTTAATATGTCCCTCACCTCTTTAGATATTTTGCAATTTTTAACCTGCTTTAACTCTGATGGACTTATTAATAGCAACAACTCAGATCTTGCCATCGTCTTTTTGTTTATACGCGGCTTCCGCTTCATCATCATCTTCTTGTTGTGTTATTGTACCACATTTAACTCTGGCTTGCCTAGCACGACAAGTAGTAAATTTGTTGTTAGAATTATCATTCGTTTTTGTCAATTACGTCAAATAAACCAAGCTTTATTTGATTTTTGTTCTTGTTGTTGGGTTGTAAAACTTATTGCGTCGCCATTTTATACAGCCGACAGTTGCCCAGGAATCGGTTGTAAAACCGTGTTACACAACTTGATTTCTAACGGAAACCCGCGTTGTTAGGGTTTGATTCATATTCTTGTTTTGAATAATAGTATTTCGCTGTAGAGTGAGTTTGCATATGTTTCTTTCGAATGACATCATCGGATTGCATTTATTGTTGTGGCGTCGTAGTATACATACATTTCTTCATTCTTGTATTTTGGTTTGGTTGTTATTAGGTTCATTTAGGGTTCCTGATATTACTTTAGCTAGATTTGTTTGTTCATATACTTATTAACTGACTTGAATAATTTCTATCATATCGTACTTGGTTGTATATTTAGTTGATCGTAGCTTAGATCGCTTGTGTTCAATACGCTATATCATATATCTCTTAAAATTAATTTTCATTTGTTGTTGTTATTTTTGTTTCAATTAAGCTTAGTACGTGGTTAGTTCGTAAACTGACTGGTCCTTCGATCGTTCGTTTGTGTTCGTTCGTTCCTTGGCTCCTTTGTTTGTTTCACAACATAATATTGTCCTAGTTATATTAGCCAAGTCCAGTGGTGTGAACCAGCTATCGAATCTTGTCAGGTTCATCCACGGTGTTTAATTCGAGCATTAACTCTCGTGTGGTTGTACCATTCATTGTTAATTCAATACGATTTAAATATATTTAATTTGTATATAGTTTTTTTTCATACATTAACACCAAACATAATTTGGTCCAGTTCGAGCCGGATTTGGCGGTATATTGGGATAGTTATTGTTTCGAGTTACTTTGGTATTAGTAATTGCATTTGTTAGCACACTCTAAAATGGCTAAACTACTGCACAAACAATTAGAGGTTGTGACAGAAAATATTCGTCGTCTATCAGTCTATTCTTCAGAGACTAATGAAAATAATAAACTGAAATTTGAGGTAACTTTTCCGTATCTTGATGCTTGGGAACAGGAACTTATTCGTACTTATAGCGAATAGTCTTCAAAGTTAGAACAAAGCAAGAATCCCGATGAGGATATGTTGACAGAAATTGCTCGAGTTAAGAATTTGTTTAATGAAATACAAGAACTCATTTGCGACATACGGGTCAATTACAAGCTTAGGTCCAATGCAGACACCGGATCACAGACAAGGTCCGACCAAGTTAAATCAGAATCACAGTCGATTCAATCAGTACACTCTATGCGATATGTACAACCCAGCTTACTTAAATTGAATCTCCCAACATTCGATGGAGAGAAAACAGCTTTTATGAACTTTTACGATTTATTCACTCAGCTGGTGAAATCGGGAGAGTTTATCCGATATTGAACGACGCCAATATCTCAAGTTATCTTTAAAAGGGGAAGCCGCTAGGCTTATTTCAAATATCCCAGAGATTGTGTGGAATGCAATCACAGACGAATATTATCGTCTCAGGTTGTTGAGGTCGGTACATCTGAATGCACTCCAGGATGTACGAAAGGTCAAGCAGGCAGACGCTCCTGCATTAAAATCGTTGTTGAATTCAGCACGAGAAAACATCGCTGCCTTAAAAAAATTAGATGTTGATGTTGACTCATGTGGCGTCATTTTAGAAAACATGATTTGTCGTAAGTTAGATTGGGTTTTTAAATAAGTAAGTTTCAAGCTTAGAGGTCGAGCCAATAATACAATTCAAAGTTCACAACACAACATCCCGAGCGATGACATTGGCAACAGTTACGAATTGTCCGCATTGTAAAAAGTCTCACTACATAAGTCAGTGTGAAGGGTTTAAAACTCTTAAACCTAAAGAAAGACATGATGCTGCGATCAAACACAAGTTGTGCATCAACTGTCTTAAAATGGGCCACTTACGCCAGAACTAACCTAGTTCATCCACATGCAGACCATGCAACAAACCTCACCATACGCTGCTGCATTTTGGCGAGAGGTCGAACCAGTCGTTATCACTCAAGCATGAAAATAAAGCGGAGCAAACCAACCGTCCGTTATCACCCAAGCGTGAAAATAAAGCGGAGCAAACCAATCGTCCGTCATCACCCAAGTGTGATTCAAAATCTCAAGCCAGTAGTAGTAAACCTGAAACTACTACTTCAATGTCTGCTAGGACTTATTCACTAGTCAACACAGAAAACATACTTCGGTATTACTTCCCACTGCAAAGCTGCATATATTTGACAGTGCAGGAAAGATACACGTTGTTCGTGCCTTATTGGATACAGGATCGCAGAAATCCTATTTCACAAGTCGTTGTGTCCGTAATTTGAATCTGTCCGTGGAAACGTGTCAGACAAAGATTATGTCAATTGATGATACCTACGTCAAAACTACTAGTGGTATTGTACATACTGTTACGTGGAACGCCCGCCGTCGACGCCGCTGTAAGCGAGTGTCTATTTATAGCGGTGACGTAATCGCGCTAGTAGCCGGCCGATGTAAACAGACTGGTCGCGACGTTTTTAATTACTTCCGGTCGCCTGAACCTTTTGTGTTCATTGTTATTATGTGTTCGAATATTCTAGAGCTGCTCTAGAAAGTAATGGCAGCTGTATATAAAGGACGTAGCTATGCTCGAGAGACACAGTTAGTTCAGTTGCGTCCCTGATTACACAACATTATTTATATGATCGGGGGTTGACTTACATAGTGCAGTTTCATTAGTGAAGACGGACAGACACAGTTAGTGACATACAGAGTCATAGAGACACATGGAGTGTTAGAGAGTAAACTGTTAGTGAAAAGCACAGCAGTATCGTAGTATGCAGTTGGTGTCGAGTAGGTACTCCGGAAGTTACTGGTATATTGGGATAGCTGTGGATGTGAATACTCGGTAGTGTTGACGAGTATTGGGAAGTTATAGTGTGCAAGGACAGTAACGGGGAGTCGGGAAGTTACTGGTATACTGGAATAGCTGTTAAAGAGAATACTCGGTAGTGTTGAAGAGTATTGGGAAGCTAGGTATACGGGGACAGTAACGACAAGTGGAAGTGAATACTCGGCAGTGGTGTTGAAGAATTGTGGCATACGGAGAGTAGGTGATACTGAGGCTGTGGAAGTTAGACAGAGAGTTACATAAATAGACAGATAGTGTTGTGAAAGAGGTGAGTTCTGTCCGAGCAGTTGAATATACAGACGCTGTTGAGTCAGTTGAGTACATAAACGCTGTGGAGGTCGGTAGGCGGACAGTTGAACGTGATATAAGTATACAGTGATATAAATATAGTGATGTAAATACCGCGTAAACAGTCTACAAGAGTCTGCAACAGACCGGCAGTCTAAGATTGGAACTCGTTGTGAAATAAATAGTTAGTAATATCGTGGAAATAAATAGTAGTGATAGATAGATAGATAGATAGATAACTTTATTCTTGCCCTAGGGCTTTGAATCTTAATACAATTTACTTATATATTTGCATTGTCTTATATATATATCATATCACACATTATAAATAGGTGAGTAATTGCAGCTGGGCTCTTCTTCTTCTTTCGTCTCCATTCCTTCCGGGTATTCGTCAACTTCTTTTTTCGTCTTTCTTTGGGTGTTGCATATTCGTATTCTTCAGTTCTCCTTATGTTAGTATTGTGTCTCTCATTTTTTTTTCTTCTATCATTGAGCTGTCCTCCACTGCGTCTTTTGTCTTTCAGCGGGATTCAGTGTCCCTTTTCTCTTCTTCTTTTGAGAATGATTCTCATGATCTCCTCTCCAGAGCCTGTTTCGTCTAAGAGTACTGTTAAGCTCCTGCCTTCTTTCCTCTTGGAGCATTCATAGAATATGTGCCAAATTGACTCGTCTTTTATTTTGCATATTCTACATTTTTTCTCTTCTTCTGTTTTCCACGATTTATTTTCTGAGGTCTCATTCCCGCATCTGAAACGTGCAATTAATTTGATTCTTTCTGCCTTTGAGTTCAATAAATATGGAGGCTTATCATTCGTTACTAGATGTTGATATAGTGGAAAATATGTCGATTCTTTTATTATTTGCTTTCCTTTTTCTTCTAGTATCTTTACCACACTTTCTCCTCTTTCACGCATCATTTCTATACTAGTTGTCGAGTACCCGTTCCTTTCATAGAAGCTTTTCCGGGCTTTCTCCCATCTGGAGGTGTCTTGTTGATTTCTTTCCTTTTGTCTGATTTCCCGCCAGCATTCTTTTAGCAAGTTACCTTCCTCTAAATTTCTTATCCGTTCCTCAAATTTTGTTGCGAACTTTCCACTTTCAATTTTCATGTTATATCTCTTCGTCTCCTCTAGCAATATGTATGTGGGGGTATTACGGTCTACCCCTAAAATCCAACGTAAATATTTTTGATGTATCCGCTCTATTTTTTGTTGTTCTGTCCATCCCCATATTTCTGCGCCGTACATGATTATTGGTTTAATCATTTTATCGAAAAGCATTATTTTGATAGGAAAGTTGTTTTTGAATTTTTTTTGTCCTAATCCCCAGATCTGGGCCATCGCTGCCATGGATTTTTTCGATAGATAATTTATATGCTCCTCTTCTATATTGGAACGCTGGAAGGTATAGCCTAAGTATTTAAATTTTTTCACCTCTTCTAAGTCCTTCTCTTTCCATTTCCATTTTTCTTCTTTTCCTTTTCCCCCTCCTTTTTTAAACGTCATAATCTTCGATTTTTCACTGTTTAGAGTTAATTTCTTTTTATCAAGGTATTTTTCTAATAATTTTATTTGGTTCTTCATCCCTTGCTTTGTCAGAGCCAGAATTACAATGTCGTCCGCATATGCTAAGGACCATGTTTTCCTCCTTCCTATTACCACTCCTCCGATTTGTTCTCTTTGCAAGTAACTTTCCAGGTCTGACGTATATAATGCGAACAGGGTTGGGCTTAATGGACAACCTTGTCGTAGTCCTTTTTGCGTCCAAAATTTGTCTGATTCTTGTTCCTTGATTTTAATTACTGATGTTGTTTCTTTGTAGATTTTTTTAATATTTTGTATGACTGCATTGTCTATACCTTTATTTTCCAATACTTTCATAAGTTCTGCTCTGTCGACTGTGTCAAAAGCGGCCTTCAGATCAACGAAGAAAGCATATAATTTTCCTTCTTTCTTTGAGATTTCTCTATTCGCTATATGGTTTAGCATATAGATATTGTCAGTCGTTCTTCGCCCTTCTCTAAATCCATTTTGTGTATCAGGCAATAGCCTTTTTTCCTCAATGGAATCTTTTAATCTCTGATTAATGATCATTGCGAACACTTTATATATACTGTCTAACAGGGTTATTCCTCTGTAATTTTTTGCTTCATTTTTATTCCCTGATTTATATATTGGAACAATCAACCCTTTCTTCCAGCTTTCTGGTAAGTCGTTTCCTCTCCAGATTTTATTAAAAAGATCTGTAATTTTTTGTATGATTTCTTCTGGGCAGTTTAACCATACTTCATTTTCTATGCCATCCTCTCCTGCCGCTTTTTTCTTTTTAAGTCTTTTTATTTGTTCTTTTACTTCTTCTAACGTGATTTCTTCTATAGTTTCCTCTCTTTTATCAGCATCTTTCTCTGGTATTGTCGTTATCGGTTTATCATTTGTCCCCTCTAGTAATTTCATGAAGTGATTTTTCCATTCCTCTAGTTGTATATTGGTATTTATCTCCTCCTTTATTTTTCTCTCTTTGTTCAAATATTTCCAAACTTCCTGTTCTGTTTTTATATTTTTTATAATTTCTTCCTCTTTACCTTTTAATTCTTCTTTTTTCTTCGTGCATAGATTGTTATATTCTTTACATCGTATTTTATACTCAGTTTGTGATATGTGTCCCCGATGTAGTTGTCTTAGTTGTTTTCTGAGTTGTTTCTTAGCTTGGAGGCATTCTTTATCGAACCATTTATTCCAGGTATAATTATCTTTTATTATTATTTTCTTTTTTATTATACACTTTTTTATTTCTTCTACTAATTCATCTATATTTTCGTGTGTGGTATCTTTTAAACTATGGTGCAGGTTATGTTGGAAATCATTTATACCTTCATTGGACCAGTTTGAGATATATTTTATTCTTTTATTTTGGACTACTTCCTTTGCCTCTTTTAACGTGGTCCATAAGGGTGCATGATCTGATTCTGTTCTAATTCCGACTTCGATTCTTCTTAATTTACTGATCGCTTTCTGATTTGTTACTATGTAATCGATAACTGATTTTCCCTGCGGGCCATGGTAAGTAAACTCTCCCTCCCGGTCTCCATCAAAATTTCCATTTAATATGTTCCAGCCCTTTTCTTCTAGGATCTGAATCATTGTTTTCCCTTGTGGGTTAATTACTTTGTCTTTTGATTTCCTTGGTGTGATGTTTTCTTCCCAGTCATTTACTAATCCACCCTCTTCGCCTATTCTGGCATTGAAATCCCCTCCAATTATGAGATATTCTTCCTCCGTGTTCTGTATTTTGTTATTTATTTCATTTAGAACGTTTCGAATATTATTGTCATTGTACAAAGTTATTATTTTCCATGCTTCATTGTTAATTTTTATTATTCTTACTTGTATTTGTTCTTCATATTCTATGTTCTATAGTAGTGTTAATTGGCTAAATAAATAGTGTTAGTTTTATCTAGTTAATTATAGTCTTAGTCTTAATTAGTTTTTAATAATTGTTTAATATTAGTAATAGTAACTTTCATTATAGTTTAATAAACACTTAATTTTAATTAATAATAATTGTCTAATATTTACACTTCACCCAAATAAATAAATAAAAACGTTACAATACCAAAATTAAACCCTGTCGCAGGAAAATACCAGTGCTCGATTTGAATTGCATTGTAATCGACAATATTACAGGCAAAATCCCAGATTACCCAATATCTCGGGATATTTTTACTCAATTTGGGAATATCCAATTTTCGGATCCCGAATGCTATAAGTCCCAACGAATAGATATGCTGTTAGGAGCTGATATTTGCGGTCAGGTCGTTTATAACGATATTAAAAAAGGAGTCGATGGCACACTTTCCGCAATCAAAACAATCTTTGGTTGGGTGGTTATGGGAGAATATACCACCAAGCAAACAAGTAATGCTGTGTTGTCATATCATGTATACACTCAAGACGATACACACGAACTCTTGTCTAAATTTTTGAGAATTGGAAAATGTTCCAACTCCGTCTGTTGTCGCTAAACCCGAGGATAAAATTGTAGAGGACAACTTTGTCAATACAACACAATATATACGGTTTCTTAACCTTTTATACATACAAAAAGGCGTTGTCCATTTGTCACGCACAGCTGGCTCGCTTGAGTTAAAACCCAGAGTTACTCAAGGCTTATGATGCAATATTCGAAGAATATTTGCGAAAGGGTTACGTCACGAGACTTGATGTTCAACCCAACTTGAATGATCAGGATTCGTACTATATTCCACACCATGCAGTGGTTAAACCTGATAGTGCGACAACACCGGTACACATTGTATTCAATGCTTCGAAGCCATGGTCCAACGACAAGTCAATCAATGATTACTTGTATCCTGGTCCGGTACTACAGAAGAGTACCTTCACTCTTCATATGCGAAATAGATTTTATCCTATTTTGATTTCGCGGGACTTAAAACAGATGTTCCTACAAATTAGAGTTGCACGCGAGCATCAACGATTTCTAAGGTTCATTTGGAAACCTGCGGATGCCTTGCATCCTATTGTGTACCAATTCAACACTATTTGCTTTGGGTTGAATTGTTTGCCGTTCTTGGCGTTGCATACAGTTGAACAGTTGGCTCAAGATGAAGGGAGTCGATATCTCTTAGCAGCTAAAGTCCTGCAAAACGATGTCTATGTGGACGATGTTGTGACTGGAGCTGAAGATATTCAATCAGCACTGACACTGCGCCGCGAACTTACAGATATATTCGCAAAGGGAGAATTCACCCTCCGAAAATGGGCCAGTAATTCTCAAACAATGCTGGATGAACTACGCAGTGAAGGATGTCCACTTCACGGACGACGAATCAGTGAAATAGCTAGGTGTCAAATGGGTTTGCAAGTCCGACTGCTATGAGTATACAGTCTCAAAACCCGACGATTTATGTACCAAAAGAAACATTTTGTCTTGTATTGCAAGGATCTATGACCCATTGGATATTATGTCTCCATTGGTGGCGTTCCTGAAGCTCATCATGCAAGAGCTTTGGAAAGCAAAGGTAGAATGGGATGAAGAGCCTTCCGCTCATATTGTGGCAGAGTGGAAATTGTTTCTAAATGAGATCGGTTGTGTCTCCAACTATTCTATACCAAGGGTAGCTTGTTTGGGTTCTAAATTCGATCTTGTTGGATTTGCGGAAGCTTCTGAGCGAGGCTATTGTGCAGTTGTTTATGTTAGAAGTTATGCAAATAAGAAGCCAGTAGTCCAATTGCTCTATGCAAAGACGCGTGTAGCGCCTTTGAAAAGAATTACTATTGCCCGTTTGGAATTATGTGCAGCGCATCTTCTTGCCAAACTTCTCAAGAATATTATCGAAATTATTCCAAACCAACCGGAAGCTGTACATTGCTCCTCGGATTATATAATAGTTCTTGCCTGGCTGCGCAAGGAACTACACGCTTTGAAACCATTTGTGGGCAATCGAGTCGCTCAAATACAGAGAAACTCGTGTTCGACACAAGGTGAAGTGATCCAACTTGACGAAGAGTTTTCTACTCTCATAAAAATAAAAATTAGATTAAAAGCGCAAGTGCGCGAGCAAACCCCCTTCCAACCACCCCAAGCGACGCCAACTACCGCATCGATCGGTTAGAAGTAGTAGCTGTTCGGCTGTCGTAGATAACATACGCGTTGCCCGCTGTCTTGCGTCGTTGTTTAATTTTGCAATTAATATTTAACTCTGCTTGCCTAGCACGACAAGTAGTGTATTTGTTAATTTGATTTTTGTTCTTGTTGTTAAATCGTGAAACTTATTGCGTCGCCATTTTATACAGCCGACAGTTGCTCAGGAATCAGTTGTAAAACCGTGTTACACAACTTGATTTCTAATGGAAAACCGCGGTGTTAGGGTTTGATTCATATTCTTGTTTTGAATAATAGTATTTCGCTGTAGAGTGAGTTTGCATACGTTTCTTTCGAATGACATCATCGGATTGCATTTATTGTTGTGGCGTCGTAGTATAAATACATTTCTTCATTCTTGTATTTTGGTTTGGTCGTTATTAGGTTCATTTAGGGTTGCTGATATTACTTTAGCTAGATTTGTTTGTTCATATACTTATTAACTGACTTGAATAATTTCTATCATATAGTACTTGGTTGTATACAGGGTGAGTCTGGGAAGACGCCCCCTCCTTTAAATTTTTTATTGTAAGTAATAGAAAAAAATGACTCATATAAAAGTTTTATTATTTTATTTTTTGATGGCAGATTTAGATATTTAACAAGAATATGAATCAAACCCTAACACCGCGGTTTTCCATTAGAAATCAAGTTGTGTAACACGGTTTTACAACTGATTCCTGAGCAACTGTCGGCTGTATAAAATGGCGACGCAATAAGTTTCACGATTTAACAACAAGAACAAAAATCAAATTAACAAATACACTACTTGTCGTATCTTGTAAACCTGACTTTATAAAAAATATCTACATCTACCATCAAATATGTAAAATAATAAAACTTTTATATGAGCCATTTTTTTCTATTACTTATAATAAAAAAAGCTAAAGGGGAGGGGGGGCGTCTTCCCAGACTCACCCTGTATTTAGTTGATTGTAGCTTAGATCGCTTGTGTTCAATACGCTATATCATATATCTCTTAAAATTGATTTTCATTTGTTATTTTTGTTTCAATTTAGCTTAGTACGTGGTTAGTTCATAAACTGACTGGTCCTTCGATCGTTTGTGGTCGTTCCTTCGCTCCTTTGTTTGTTTCGGTTCATGTCAGTCGTGATAATCCTATATCTCCGACGTGCTAGGCCTCATAAATGCTATGCCTCCCTAATGCTAGAAGTTATAAAGTTATACACAGTGCTACCAGTCATAATGTGGGACGAATAGGTACAGGATGAAGAGTGTTCTGAGCGTATGAATCATTCATTAAAACTCACCCGTGCGAGTCGAACCAACACCACTCTTGCTAACTGGAAGGCTAGCATTACTCATCTCATCCACGCTAATTGGAAGGCTAGCACCGCCTCGCCTGTTCTGCATTCTAGCTGTGCAAGCCCTAGGCACTCTACACCGCCACAGTATTGCCTAAGGGTTTCACGTCTGCTTCCACAGCAGCTCCACCAGCGCGGAAGATAATCACTGACCAGGCCTTGAAGTCAGCCCCGCAGTCGCCATCAACGTCAGGGAGGCCACCCAGGTCTCTCTCGCCACAGCTGCCGTTTCCCAGGTGCTCGCCATCCGGTCTGCCGTCCTGGTGCAGGTCACATCTCCGTCGTCGCCACCGATGTTCAGGAAGCCTCCCAGGTCTCTCTTATCGCAGCCGCCGTTTTCCGGCTCGCTAATCGGTCCGATATTCTAGAACGGGTCAAATCACCGTTGACGCCAGCACGCTCGACGTCTGCCCTCATCAGCGAGCGATAAAACCATCCAAACTATATTTTTATCTTGTATATAGAACTGTAAATAAATCGACTAGAAACCATAGAGTGTATTGCATCCCTAGAAAATCCTTTCACTGATAATAAATTAAAATATGGTGTTGGAGTCGCACCCGACAGTACTATTATTACATTAGTTTCTGATACTTCAAGTAGCAAAGAAAAGGAATTAGTAATTGGACAAAATGTCGAGAAATCATTTAAAAATATTTATTTTCTTATAAATATATTACGAGTATATACATAAATCACAGAGTTCAAAATCAAATCAAATTTAAAACAAAAGTAGAACTAGGTAAGTCAGGTCATAATAATTATTCTGCTATAAATGTCTTTTATTTTCATTCCATAGGAACGTATCAACTAGGGATGGGCGATTCTGAACAATAATTATTAAAATATTAAATTTTTACAATTACAATAATATTCTAATATATTCATAACCCCCAAACACAAAAAGTTAGAAATGTTTAGAAATATTATATAAAATTTCTTAGGGTTCTTCTGATGGTTCTGCGCTGTATTCTTGGTATTCCATTTTAGAAAAAATGACGTACAACTCAAAATTCTTGACACGAAATTTTTGAACAATATGTTTTTAATAAAAGTCTGTATTATCTAGAGGTGTATACCTCAGAGATTAATAATTTCTTAAATTCATTGAATTGTATGACAGTCGAATTTGTCACAAACTTTTAATTGTTAAAAACTGGGATTTCTGTGATGTTTCTATTACCGGTGGTGAAAAGAAATTGTACTATATCTCAGGAGAGAATGCTATTTTTCCCTCGGTGCTTTGTAGGTTGTACCGTCATTTAAAGTTCTTAACAGTATTATTCTTGACATTTTATGATATTATAAATATTAAAGAATATTTTATTTTCTATACGCTTTGATTGAACTTTTGCCTTCATATGTAGAGTTAAAAAATGATCAGCTTTGCTATGGCATAAACATGGAAACTGCTGATTCAAATACATAATTCTAATTGGCAGATGTTAATGTCAAGTGCAATTTACATAATATGTCGTGTTATACTGGATATAATGAATCTTTTTCAAGGAACTTTCTCTATGGAATTGACGGAAGGTAATGTGCTGGCCACACTAGATTTTTTTACTGTATTTGGCGTTCCGACTGGTTCCGACAAAGGAGCCGCAGTCACAGTATAGAGAATACAAGCAGTAGCGACACTCTTGTCGGAACCTTTGATGTTTCGTTCCAGGCTGCTCGGCGTGCAGGGGGTAATAATGAGGAGCGCGAAATTTGAAGAAAACAAAAATATATATTTCATATTTGTTATTTCAAATGATAAAGAGTGATATGGTAAAAATAGATAATAGTGAAATATAAATATGTAAAAAAAATATATTTAAAGCCAATAATAATAAATAATTCAATAACCAAGTAATAAATATTATATATCAAATTCAAATATTATAAATAATTATATATTTATAAAAATACGTGTATTAAAGAAATAAATATAAACAATAACTAAGTAACAAATATGTAAGTAATCGTAGCCGATCGTAGCATGGTGGTAGCGTGCTAGCTTTTTGTTCCAAAGATTGTGGTTTCAAACGCCCAGCACACTTTAATTTTTTTTTTATTTTTTCAATTTATTTTTGTGTTTTTATTTGTTTTAATATTTTTTATTTGTTTTTATTTATTTTTATTTGTTTTTATTTATTTTTATTTGATTTTATTAATTTTTGTTTCTATTTATTTTAATTTAACAAGAAAAAACAGTAAAACTACAATAAATAGAAACAAATAAAAAATATATAAAAAAATAAAAATTAAAAAAAAATTAAAGAAGTGTGCTGGGGGTTTGAACCCACAATCTTTGGAACAAAAAGCTAGCACGCTACCACCATGCTACCGCATGCTACGATTAATTGCATGTTAAATTTTCTTTTATAGGAAATAAGAACTATGACTTTAAAATTGCTATAACGTTTTCTTATTTTACTTAATTATTCTTAATTAATTTTAAACAATTTGTTATTAATATGATGCAATAAGTGTTCACAAACATGTGTTTTGCTGCAATAAGTTTTAATGGGAGGCAAATATTCAAATTATTCTTTTTCCCATGTTAAATGCCTATATAACGGATTTCGAGCGCCACCCGGTATAGAATAAACACTTCCAAGACCTGTGCATAATATTAAAATATATATATATATATATATATATATATATATATATATATATATATATATATATATATATATATTTATAAAATTATAACAAATACATGATAATTATTACAAATACAATGAATATGCACTTAATATATTATTTGAATCTGATTCAAAGTCCCGCTCCTCATTATTTCCCCCTTCAACCCGAGCAGGTTGGAACGAAAATCAGCGAAGTGTCGCTACTGCATATTCTCTATACTGTGCCGCAGTCTGGTTCCGACTTCAATTATGACGTCTCATTTGTGACGGCAGAAATAATATATTTCTCTTAAATATAACAACAATAACTTAACGCGGAAAAGTCACGTTTACAAAACTCTGGCAAAGTTTTGTGCGTTAGGTTATTGTTGTTAAATTTTTAGAAATATCCCATTTCATAATTGAGGTCGGTAGCAGACTGTGGTTCCTTTGTCGGAAAGCTAGGTACAGCGAAAACCAAAATGATATTACTACTTCTTAAAAGTAGTAATTCTACTTTAAAAAAGTGGTAGTACCAGCTAAAAAAATTGTAATACTACTTTTAAAAAAAGTGTTAATACTAGTTATAAAAGTGGTAATACTAGTTATAATATAGATTTCAAAACATTTTAATTTCAATAATATTTTTACCGTTGGCTCTTCTACGCTGCTTCCGTAAATATATGTTGTTCAAGAGTTTTATAATCGACTGGGTCGTTGTTTGACCGTGTATGGAGGATTTTTGAAAATTTATTATAATTGTTGTTTATTTGTTCGTTAATTTGTTACTTTATTACAATCTTTAAGGGCCGGTTTTCTCACTTCTTGATAAAGTGCCAGTTAACTTATCTGCCAGATAAAAGAAAAATATCGCATCATATAATTGCCGTGTGTATAATTTTGTCAATTTACGCTGTATGCGATATTTTCATTTTATCTAGCAATTAAATTAACTAACACTTTATCCAGAGTGAATTCAGTTAAATTTATTCCCTGTTTCATTTTTAAAAGGCCGCTTTAATACATTGATGTAAAAAATATAATTACTTGTAGAAGTAATCGCAAGTACACAAAATTTTCGGTTTGAATACCTACAGACCCAGCTGATTCCATTAATTGTAAAAGTGGGTTTCAGTCAACGAAGTTTTAACAATCTCATTGCGTTTTATAAAAAGGCGGATTATATTATCTGGCTACGATATGTACACTGTGTTGAAACGGGCAAACAATC